>VWZI01003535.1:162428-220273 GCA_013396835.1 Psilopogon haemacephalus | reverse complement strand
GTGGGTTTAAAAGAGGGGGCGGGGGGGGAGGGGATGTGGCAACTGCCAAACCACCACATTTGAAAAAAAAGAGTTTTCATGGACATCTGCAGTCTCTACCTGTAACACAACCTCCTTTCTGTTAGCAGTGCTGATGGTGCAGGGCAGCTCTGACAATCATTCTCCTTCCGCTGCAAGTCTGGTGGCACATAGCAAAGCAGAAGCACTTTGCCTGGTGGTTCAGGTGCTGTGGCAGTTGGTGTGAGACAGATGCTCCTCTCAGCCTCTGAAGTGAGCATGTGGTATGGTATGCAGAAGCAGAAGGAAATTTTAAGTATGCTCAAAGTACAGATTCTTTCCTTTTGGGTCTTGAAAGATTGGAAGCCATTGAAGCAGGTGATCCTGCTCTGGCAAGGGGCTTGGACTAGATGATCTTTCCCCTTCCAGCCCCTGACGTTGACTCTGTGAATTATCTCGAATGTTAATTATTTTTTTTTTTCCCCTGTGCTCTATCAGACAAGAACCTGCTTATGAAGCTCTTAGGCCTTCTTGGAAGATTAATGTGACCAATAGGATCACATTTATCACAGCGCTTCATGTAAGAAATGCAGCCAGCTTTCAGGGTAGCTGGATGGATTACAGAGGTGCAAAAGTGGAGCTATTCAGCAAGTGTTAACTCGGTGCGAAGGCCTCTGTGAAGGAGATGAAGTAATGACTGAAAACAGAATAAATTTGCTTTAGAAAGAAAGATTAATCATCATATGAGAGAAGGATTGCTGCAAGTGTAAGCAAGGAAATTGCACTATGAGTAATAAAGTTAGCCAGAGAAAGGGAACCAAATGAAATCAGCGCCAGGAGATATATTCCATAAAATACTCCTCTATGAAAGGCAAGAGGCAGACTTGTATTATGGCTGAAGAGTCTTGAGGGATGGATTCCATGCTGGGGGACACTGCCTCTGGTCATCATTTGAAATTTTCCAGTTTCAGAACACTCAAAACTTTCCATCACTGTCAAATCTGTTTGACTGTAATGGAAAGTTATTCCTGTCTAACAAAACTGGTTTCTTATAAGTAAAAAGGACTGAGCACAGCTTATGGTTATAGACATAGATCACAAAATGTTTGCTTCTGGAGGCCTCAGCTGTCAGACTAAGGACTGCATAGATCTAGGGCCTGAGTTTCAGTGCTGGCTTTGAGAACGGTTGCAGGGCATTACCTCAGCAGCTTGGTTTCAAAGGCTGTGCAATTTTAAGGTCCCTCAAAGAGGTAAGACCTACAGGTCAGAAAAAGGCATACACAGGTGAGACAAAGAGCATAGAGTGGAATAAATTGTAGTATAAATGTAAGGTCCTGCACCTGGGTCGGTGCAATCCCAAGCACAAATACAGGCTGGGTGGTGAGTGGCTGGAGAGCAGCTCTGAGGAAAAGGATCTGGGGGTCTGGGTGGATGAGAAGCTCAACATGAGCCAACAGTGTGCACACGTGGCTCAGACAGCCAACCGTGTCCTGGGCTGAATTAAGAGAATCATTACCAGCAGGGCAAGGGAGGTGATTCTCCTCCTTTACTCTGCTCTTGAGAGCCCACTTGGAGTACTGTGTTCAGTTCTGGAGCCCCCAGCACAGGAAGGACATGGACCTGCTGGAGAGAGTCCAGAGGAGGGCCACTCTGCTATGAGGACAGGCTGGGAGAGTTGGGGCTTTTCAGCCTGGAGAAGAGAAGGCTTCCAGGAGACCTTCTAGTAACCTTCCAGTATCTGAAGGGGGCCTATAGGAGGGCTGGGGAGGGACTGTTCACAAGGTCTTGTAATGACAGGACGAGGGGGAATGGGTTCAAATTGGTGGAGGGGAGATTTGAACGGGATATTAGGAAGAAATTCTTCACAGTGAGGGTGGCGAGCCACTGGAACAGATTGCCCAGGGAGGTTGTAGCTGCTCCCTCTCTGGATGTGTTCAAGGCCAGGCTGGATGAGGTCTTGAGTGACCTGATCTAGTGGGAGGTGTCCCTGCCTATGGCGGGGGATTGGAACTAGATGATCTTTGAGTTCTCTTCCAACCTAAACCATTCTATGATTCTATAAGACCAAGTGGAAACACTTGAAGACTAAACCTCCATGATCTCAGTGCTCTACCCTCCTGGAGACTGTCAGGCTGCAGTTCAGCCCACGCCCAAAGGAGACAGCAGCTGGAGGAACAATTTCAGGTGGGACAAAGCAGTAACTACAGTTTTTGACGATGTGGCATGCAAGTAATGCTCTGCTGTACAAGGACAACCAGCTGATGCTGTTCTGAAGTCAGAAGCAAGTGTGTGCCTGTGCAATGAATGAGAGAGGCCAGGGAATGTGGAAAATGGGTACTGACATTTTTTGCACATCACCTTAAATTTTGGCAACTTTTAAAAAGCTCAAAGGTTTGAGTAGGAGAAGAATTTTTTCAGTGAAGAGGATGGGATGAAAGGCTGGCTGAGTCTTAGAGTAGGGTGTAGGAAAAATGGAGAGGGTTTTGTTTTGGTTTTTCTTTTTTGTGAGAAAAGCTCTGTGTTTTGGAAATTCATACTTCACTAGTGTTAGTTCACATCGGGCATTTAGTTTTGGTTTAATAATAGGCATAGAGGGAAATCTAAAATACATGAATGCTTTCTCTCAACCTTTTTTTCTGAAGGAGATATTTCAACTAAGAAATAGATATTTTGAGTGAAAACTGAGAGAACATCATATAGATAAAAATAAATAAAAGGGGGCCCGGAAGAGAGAAGACCTAAAGAACTGGGGGAGAAAAGTCTTCACAAGTAGAACTCAAAAAATATATTTATGTGGATTTTTCATTTATGCACTATATATAAAATTTTGTGATGTTTCTGAGGAAAAGAGCTCATAGTCCTGTTGACTCTAAGGTGATGTGTGATGTTTTGAGAGTTAGCCACCCCTCCACCTCATCTGCATGGGATGTTTGAAATCACTCAAACTAGACTCAGCCAGCTGGAAGTTAAGGAATGAAGCTTTATATTTACAGCTTAGCACAATATACAAGCAGATATTTACAATANAGGTGAATTAGGAGAATCAGCAAGGGGGGTTAGAAGCAGAGTCAATTATTTGGGTTATACAGATCTGACTATAAGTCAAGGAGAGAGACCAGACTCTGCAGACAGAGAGAAACTCTGTCTTACCTATGTTTGTGTCCTTGCTTTTGTACCTCTCAGCAAACCTATGAGGGAAGTAGACATCACCACTGCTTTCTTTCCACAGCCTATAACCTAACCTAATTTCTCTTATTAAAATATTCCAATTAGCCTCAAACCAGCAGAGTGGTGAAAAGACTGCTACATTAGAAGGAGTTGTCTGGAATTACTGCTGATTGGTAAAGCTGGAGCAAATTCTGCCCTAGCACCACCCACTCTGCTGTTTGCTGCATATATAGGCTTGTTTGCTGCCATCTCTCCTGTTGATGGACCACAGAAAATGCCATACTGATGGGTGGTCATCACCAAGCCTGAAGAAGGGCACAGAGGGCAGAGGCGGTGGCTGCTGTTGGAGGCCCTTGTGGCCACCAATGCCAGATCAAGATCCTAATGAAATGGGACAGTTGCTGGTTTTCAAGCAAGTTAGTAGGTTAAGTTAAAAACAGAGCTCTTGCATAAGCTGGCAGCATGCTTCATCTTCTCTATAAATTCACTTCTGCTTGGGTTACAACTTCGCCCCTCCCCCGCCGCTATGAGGCTTCAGTTTCTGTTACAAAAATCAGACTACAAACAAATTTCATGCCACTGTAACAGGGAAAGTCATCTTTAGGATTAATTCAAATCCTTGCAATTATTATTCCAGCTCAAGCTAAATTAAATTTAACAACACAAAGAGTAGCTTTAGGAGGAATGTAAATCTCACTTTGAGCTTTGAGGAAGCCGGATAAGTATTTTTATCTGGAAAGAGGCATAATGAAGCCATGACTACTTGGAACGTTTCTGGAGATTAGCTACAACCTGCTTAAAGAGGGAAATAATTTTGATCCACAGTTTTATTTCAGCATAGTAACCTCTGTAAACTTTTCTCAGTGACTCCTTTAAGAGATCCATTCTGCAGAGTTGAACGTGGAAGCATTTTGTGATGGAAAATTTCACCAGGTCTTATGGACTTCATATTCTACTTGTGCATTTATTTTTTTATCCTGTGCACCAGGAGGAGGAGTGTGAAAGATGCTGACCTACTTTAGAATAAGGGAAAAATAGATTTAGCAAATAATCAAAAAGCAAGCCCTTCTCGTTCAGAACAACGCTTGCAGAACAATAGAACAATATTTGAAGCTTTAAATGGAAGGATTTTAATATTGCTCTATTTTTCATTTAGAAAAACACTTGAAAAATGAAGACTCTGCGTTCATTTGGGAAATTATGCAGTGCCTTGAAGAGACTATTGCTGCTATTAAGAGTCTGGTAAGCAAAATCCAATATTTAGTTTCAAATACACAGGAGTTAGTTGGTAGCCATGAAATTAATCCTTTACAGTTGTACTATTAGAAGCAGAGTGAGAGTTGTATTCTACCTTAAGAGAGAGACAGGCAATCTGGAGTGAGGTTAGTGTGTGCTTGCAAGCAGCTGCTTGCAGAAGCTTGGCTATAATAGAACAAACCAACCTGACTTTTGTAGATTGCACAGCTGGTCCAAGCCTCAGCTCACCTGCTGGTGCTTTAACAGAGGAACAGTAGATTCCATTTATGCTGGGGGCTGGTGAAATTTGAGACTTGCCCTGGCTTCTGTCGAAGTAAAAAGAAACAAGGTTTTATGCTCAGCACAGCAACTTGGGAGTCAGGGTTGAAGCTTTGTTTCCAACTCCATTGTGTCTTCATTATTTGCTTTTGCGCAAGCTCTGCATCTACAGCAGCTTAGTAGGAGCATGACAGAATCACTTGAAGGGAAAGGTCTGATTGTGTAGAGCTTTTTACATCACCAGAGCTTTAAAGCCATTGGTCCAAGGGAGAAAAATAATGTTACCCTCTCAGGGCTACTGCTAGGATTCACCTGCTAAGGTTAGAACATTCTGCAGAGGATAGAGAGTTCAGCAGGTGGGTGGTTTGCCCTGTAACTAGGTGGAAAGGGATTTTTTTTTTTTTAAAAACAGTTTGTCTTGCCTTGAAACGGTTGTGTTCAGTGTGGCAACAAGAGACTTTGCAGCAATCACGGGCTGAGAATGGTATTCATAGCTAGTGAACATTTTCTGTAAGAGCCCTGAAGCCATTATCCCAGAACAGCTTCAAACAGAAGGTATTTTAAAAGTGTCTCCATAATGTATTTGCCTAGGTAGGTGTAAATCTTGTCAAATTTCCTCTCTCCTTCAGTAGGCCTCTAAATCACCTGTTCCAGACCAGCTCTGCGTTCCTCTATCAGATGAGTGTTTTATGCAATGTGCTGAAATCGTAAAGCTGTTTTCTTTTTCACTGCTTCAGCTAATTGAGAATGTAACTCATCTGAAATTAAAACATTTTACACATTTATTTTACACCTCTAAATATTTCATCTTCCCAAGGAAATGAGAGCTATTTATATGCACGCATACAGAATGTGCTCTGTAGACAGCAAAATTCAGTAGTATCTTTTCTTACCAGTATCTCAGCTGGTGACTGCAACCACTAGTAAAACTGAAAGATAGGATTGGGTTTATGCATAAATTGTGATGTCAAAGTCAACAACCATTTAAGAACTGATTTCTCTTCCCAAAGACTTGGCTGGGTCTTCACCACACATCTACAATCCTTGGTCATGCAAATTTGCAGATCCTGTTGTTTGAGGGCTTCTCCCACAAATAGTTCAGTGTATTTTCTCTCGCTCCATCACGGCTCTGCAAGTGACTATTCTCATACCATTAACCAGAATGTGACTTCCTATTGTGTTTCAAGGCCAGCTCTTTGGTATAGCTTATGGCCACAGGGAAATGAGGCTCTTCCGTTGTTTAAGCAGCACCTTCCATGCAGAATGGCAGAAGCTGACAGCTAAGACCTTTCCTGTCTGTGATGGTTTGGGAGTTCCCCGCCCCCCACACACTGAAATTGCCCAGGCTAGACTCAGTGGGCTGGAAGTTAAGGAATGAATCTTTATATTTACAGGTTTGAGCAATATACAAGAAGATATTCACAATATATACAACTGATATTTACAGATACATACAGTAAAATGGTAATACAGGAACACCACAGCCCTCCCAGAAATCAGAGTCCCCAAGAGGGGTTTCCAGCCACCCTACCACCTTCCCTCCAGTTCCCAATCTTATCCCAGTATCTGTCTTAGGTGCCAGATAAGAGAGGTAGATTGGCCCAGGGGGTTAGCAGCAGGAAAGCAGTTAGTGAAGTTATATAGACCCAGCTAAGAAGGCAGGGAGAGAGATGTAGCAACCAGCACAGCTCAAACCTGCTCTGTCTTATCTTTTGTTTGGGTTCTAACTTTATACCATTTCAGTAACCTATGAATGAAGTTGAACCATGAATATTTTCCTTTCTCAGCCTATAGGCTAATTTTTCATTCAAATCTTCCAATTAGTTCAAACCAGCACACTGACCAGGACTTTTGTAACAGAGATGTAGGTAACAGCTTTCTGAAGATTCTTAACAATGAGAAGCCAACACTTCCTGGAGACACAAAAGTCTGCTCAGCTACCTCTAAAACAACTTGCTATTTTGAAGGGTAAAAAAAAAGGAACAAAGAGAGCAAGTATGAGCAAGGGGGATGATCTATCCAGGCGTAGAAAATACCCAGTATTAACCAGCTGTAAAAAAAAAAAAAAAAGGTTGGTAATGAAGAAGTGCTTTTTAAACTGTTAGATTGCTAGGTTCTCACATGTGGATTTTAATTGTCAGGAAGAAATTCGAAGGCATACCCTTGAGTGCCTGGAAGAGGAGACCATAAAAAACAGCAATCTTCGCTTCAGAGTCCAAAAATTTCCAGGAGAGATTACTGCAGAGATGACAGGTAGTACTGACTGAACCAGCCCTGAAAAAAAAGACACAACACTTCAGGGAACTGAATTTTCTATGCATTTAAACCGTTTGAAATACCCTAGAAATTAAATCTCATTGCTAAAGATAAATAGCTTTCAATAATAACTTACTAATGAAGTAAGAGCTGATAGATGATGCCTTGAGGGATTTTTCTCTTACATAAGAGTAAACGAGAGGTATGTTCACTGAAGATGATGCACAAGCACTAGGAAAACAACTGGAGAACTGCAGCATTCGGTTTTGATCCCAGCCATGCCAAAGCCTTTCTCTGATACTTGAGATGGAACACTTGAGGGCTCTATGCTGCAAATTCCTGCTTTGTGAAGTAGGGATAATAATGCTTATCCAAGGAGACCTTACTTTTGGGTGAGGTTCATCTGACCAAAAGCTTATTAACTGTCTCTTTTAGACATTGAAAAGAAAGAGGCATTCAGATAAAAAGAAATTCTGAGCTCCCTTTCTCCTTTTATTTTTTTTTTTTTTAATCCACCTCCGGTGTGACTTGATTTTAAGATGTCCAAAGCATATTCTACCACTACCCTTCTAGTTGCATTTTAGTCTCAAAGTGAAGTAGTCAGGGAGTTGATTTAGATGAACGTTAGGATTACTTCTTCTTGTGAGAAGCATGGAAGTTGAAGTTTACCTTGCTACCCATACTATTGGTGGTGCAGAAGGAGGGAGAGTGAGGTTCCAGGGTGCCCAGGTAGAGCAGGACTGCTCAATTTGGAGGTTACAGAGTTAGAATAGCTTTAGGTTCATCATGAAACAGCAACCAGAGCTTTCCTTTTTTGTTTTGTTTTTTTTTCCCCTCCCCTTCCCCCAGCTACATTCTATGTTTGCTGGTTACTTTTGTATAGGCAGTTTTTTCCCTCACCTTGTCTCTGCCTTCAGCACGTGGTTGCTATGCAGCTAGTCTGTTGTTTATACTAGCTGCTCCCATTCTGTGCTGCCAAAGTGTTTTTCCGTGGGCAAATGTTCACTAATGTGACTGCTATCTCAGAAGCTGAAAAGATGCTGTAGTACAACGCCCCTGCACAGAGGAGCTTCAGCTACAGTGGCTCTTCGATTTTGCACAGTGGTGGCTCTCGTGGGAGAAATGCTTTGGAATTTTAAGCCGTGACATCCTGCTCCTTGTCCCTGTCTGCTAGAGCAGGTTGTATAGAAGATTATTTTGGGAGAAAGGAGTAAGTTTTATCAGCTTACTCCATGTCTAGGGAATTTCTGAGACACACAGCAAGAAAAAGAGCAATTGTTTTGTGAGAGCACAGCAGCCTTTCTCTCTTGATTAATGCAGATGACTCAGGGAAAAAGTGGAAAGACCAAACTCCTGAAATAAATTATGTGATTTCAGGAGTGTTAATGTCTTAAAATCACAGTTATGCCTTGCCAGAGGGCAGCACCAATAGTAGTGAATTAAAGATTATGGATCAATCCTTTAATGCATCATCTCATAGCTAAATGGCTTCTGCATGTTTCATCTTTATTTTTCAGCTCTTGTTACTGCTGCACGTGAATCCAGTGCTGCTGAGATACATCAGCTGCTGTCCGCAGTGAAAAGCATCACTGATGAAATTGAATTACTGGAGGAGAAGCAAACCCTTTGTGAAAGAGAGAATGCTGCACTGTGGTAAGTACTCATCTGAACAAGGAACACCATACTGGCAAAGATGACTGAGGAGCACTGAAATGTTATCAAAACATGGTGAGCCGTGCTTGGCTCTCACCCCTGCAGCTAACCACAGATGTTCCTAGGCAACTCCTTGCTGCAGCAGCAACCTTGGCTTGGAAGATGTTGTTTCTTGAACAGCAGAGCCTGCCTGCTACTGACTGCTCTCTGTAGCTCTGAAAAGCTTGCTTAGGGAAAACTGCAGCTTTGCTTCTCACACTGGCAGAAAGACTTCTCTCTTTCAATAATTTATGCTAAGGCACAGACAAAAATCATAGTTTTCAGTTACAGAAAGGACTGTGGAAGGAACTCTGAATCAATAGCTGCACTAAACATCCATCTTCTTGAAGAGTTATCCCAAGAGGATACAGAGAGTTGGAAGATACTTGTTTTCTCCTTGCCAGATTTCATGCTGCTGTCACCTCTTGCCATGCTGCTAGAGATGCTCAAAAATAGATCATAATGCAGGTTCTTAGGGGAAGCTTGCTTTCTTTATTCCTCCAGTGCTTGCAAGCATCCCTTCCACTTCTAATGAAACCTGTGGAAAACAATCACGTCAGTAAAAATAACATTTGACAAAGTTAAGACACGGGTAACTGAAAGCTGTTTCACCAGGATGCAAGGTTTATGTCTGGGGTTAACACAGCCCACTCTTACAAGCTAGCCTGTCTGCACACGGGCAGGAGGGAAACTAAAACCAAAAACCTTCTGGATTGAGATAAAGAGAGTTTAATGAGATAAGATGCACAGTTACTGTAGCCTGCTTGCAGAAAAGTGCAGCAAAACACAGAAGCAGCAGCAGAAGCCAGAGACGTCCCCCGACCTGCAGAGCCACAGCCTGCCCAGCAGACAAGACCCACATGCCAAATCTGGAAACTGAAAGCAGCAACTGGAACAGGAAGCCTCTGGTGTTCTGCAGATACCACTGCATGTCGTGCATGTAGAGTGCTAGAGCAGCCTGAGCTGCCAACGTAAGAATCATGGAATCATTTTGGTTGGAACATATCTTTAACATCATCAAGTCCAACCATTAACCACTGCCAGGTCACCCCTAAACCACATCCTTCAGCACACCTACACAACTTTTAAATTCCTCCAGGGATGGGGACTCCACCACTTCCCCAGGCAGCCTGTTCCAGAGCTAGACAACCTTTTTGGGGAAGAAATTTTTTTTAATGTCCAGCCTAAACTTTCCCTGGCACAACCTGAGGCCTTTTGCTCTTGTCCTATGGGTTGTCACTTGGGAGAAGAGGCTGACTGCCACTGGATAGGCAAATGTTAATTAGAAAGAAAGAAAGAAAGAAAGAAAGAAAGAAAGAAAGAAAGAAAGAAAGAAAAGAAACCTAAACTAGACTTTGATCTAGGTGAATGGAAGAAAATAATTTTTTCATCTGTTATTTTTTTTTTCCAGTAAGGAACAAGAATGCTTGTGGACACAGTATAGAGAAAATGAGGATTTACTGCATGAAAGGATAACAACAAAAGCTAATACAAATGCTCTCTTAATTGAAACTTGTGATAAAATAAGAGATACGGAAGGAGAAATAATCAGGGTGAAAGCAGCATTAGCAGAACTGAAAGAAAAAAGAGCTGAAAAAATGAACCAACTTGAAAAAGAGAAAGAGGAATGTGATAAAAAGGTAAAGGTCTTGAAATATACTTCATGGTTTTACAGATAGTGCCTAAATCAAAATTACCTTAAAAAAATATTCCAGATGTTGTACTTTGCTTTCTCAGATTGAGCTAACATATGTCCACAGCAGCACAGACAAGTGACTCTCTTGACATTGGGCAAACACATGCTGGTTTGACTTCTGTATACATCTGTTTATGCATGGATGGTCTGTATGCTTATATATGCACACACATGCACAGACTAAAATTGCCATGGTGTATGACATCTGTCATACACACATCTCAGAATGTCTTATGTGCACTGATGCTTCTTACTGACTGTGGGATAAATAATCATGCACTGGGAATATCACTCCTTCAGGCAAACTGCTTAAAATGAAGGTACCTATATTTTCTAGCCAGCTCTGGCGTAAGATTTTATTGTTTTTGTGTTCTGCCCTACCTTCAGTGGTGTGTATTTGATGTCCTTCTGCATCATACAATCGACCAGCTTAGAAAAGACCTCTGAAATCATCGAGGTCAACCTATCACCTAACCCTTCTAATTAACTAAATCATGGCACTAAGTGCCTCATTCAGGCTCCTTTTAAACACCTCCAGGGATGGGGACTCCACCACCTCCCCAGGCAGAACATTTCAATTCCAATCACTTGCTGTGAAGAACTTCTTCCTAACATTCAGCCTAAACCTGCCCTGGAGCAGTTTGAGGCTGTGTCCTCTTGTTCTGTCACTGGGTGCCTGGGAGAAGAGACAAATCCCCACCTGGCTACTATCTCCCTTCAGGTCACTGTAGAGAGCAACAAGGTCTCCTCTGAGCCTCTTTTTCTCCGGGCTGAACAATAACATAGAAAAGAGATGATCAGATTAAAATAAAACTTCCTAGTAGAAAATGTGGTATAATCAGGTTCCTGCACTGGGATAAAATCTTTTGCAATTCTGACAATCATGTCTTCATTTCTACATTACATTAACTTATTATTGCTTCTTTTTCTTCTAAGATACTGTCATTTGGTACAGAGCTCTGGCTTTTGGACAAAAAAATCTATTTTCTTCCAGTATAGATTTTCGTCCTCGTTTAATTTTGGAAGGCTTAATATGTTGTATGAGGTTATAAACAATGCATAGTGCATTTCTCAAATTTATTTATTTATTTATTTAGAAAAGAGAAATTACAGAAACCCTTCATGCTCAAGAGGCAAAAACCTCCAGGAAAATGCATGAATTTGAAAACATTAATAAAAAGTTTTTGGACCTGCAGCATTTGATAAGCCTGAAATCAACAGTAAGATCTATTTTAAAATTTGGCTTGTTCAGTAGTACAAAGATGAAAATTCAGTTTCATAATTGGTCAGAGTGAGGGGAACTTAGAGAAATGTAGTCTCTACCTTCCTTGCAAAGCTATTTCAAACTATGTGCATTCAGCTTAGTATCTGCTTGAGTTCAGCTCTACTGAAAGCAACCACATTGCAAAACTAAGACTTCTGTAACAACTTGACCAAACTGAGTTGTAAGACATCATTTCTGCCCAGTCTTGACAACTTCTGTTAGAAGCACTGCTGCCTGTAAAACCCTTTTTGTCTGAATGAGTACATTAGTAAAACACCCAGAACTATATCCAATTCTGCAGTGAGGTTCTCTTAAACAACAGATTTCATATGTTAATTTTTAAAGTTGATTTTCATTGCCAGCCTCCATTATAATTTAGAACTCTTTCAGTGATTAGATGCAACGAATACAGCCTTAGCCACTGCTTCCCCACTGTTCATTTGCAGACTGTAGTGATTTTGACAATAAAGTCTCAGGGAGACTAGAAAACAGTAGTCTCATGCAGATGTTATGAAATCTTAGAGAAAACCAAACAAAAAAACACCAATACAAACAACCAACAACAATAACAAAAACCCATACAAACTGTGCTGGTTTGAACTAATTGGAGGATTTTAATGAGAAATTAGCCTATAGGCTGAGAAAGAAAAAAACATTAATGGTTCTACTTCACTCATAGGTTACTGAAATGGTAAAAAGTTAGAACCCAAACAGAAGATAAGACAGAGCAGGTTTGAGCTCTGCTGGTCACTACATCTCTCTCCCCACCTTCTTAGCTTGATCTGTGTAACCTCACTAACTGCTTTCCTCCTGCTAACCCCCTGACCAATCTATCTCTCTTATCTGGCACCTGAGACAGATACTGGGATAAGATTGGGAAGTGAGGGGAAGGTGGTAGGGTGGTTGGAAACCCCTCTTAGGGACTCTGATCTCTGGGAGGGCTGTGGTGTTTCTGTATTAACTTTTCACTGTATATATCTGTAAATATCTGTTATATATTGTAAATATCTGTTTGTATATTGTGCAAAGCTGTAAATATAAAGCTTCATTCCTTAACTTCCAGCCAACTAAATCTAGCCTGGGCAATTTCACAGTAGGGAGGGGGGGCAAGGAACTCGCAAACCACCACACAAACCAACAAAAAAAGTGAAGGGACTAATTATCTGCTGCTTTGGAAAATTCGCATTTTGACATAGCCTGATCTTTTTTTTTTTTTTTTTTTTTGTGTNNNTTTTTTTTTTTTTTTTTTTTTTTTTTTAATAGGCTGTACTTAATGAGGAAGCTCTTGTAGCAAAACTAAAAGAAAAAGGCAAGGAACTGGAAAACAACCTGGAAATGAAAAAGACAGATGTGCTGACACTCTCAGAACAGAAGTAAGAGTTACTAGACCATTTGGTGTAATCTTTTTGTTAAATCTGCATCGGTATTTCCTAATCTGGGGAGTCAGGAATCTGTAATGGGAATCTTTCTATTGCCATCATTGGGCATATGGGAACACCTGGAGGAGAGCTGGAGTTAATCTGAATTATGTGTCAGGAGACAAATAGTCTCAAACAGTGCCCTTGGAACTAGATAGAGCTATGCAGTTGTCTTAACAATATGCGTGGTAACAAAGTCAGTCGTTACTCCTTGCACAAGCTGCCACCATCCTACCAGCTGGAATGCCTCTGTGCTGTGGCACAGAGATTTTCTTCTCCTGTGTGTTATCTGAGATGCAAACCATCACAAATTACATGAAAGAGCAAAATAATCCAGATGCCATTCTATGGGTTTGTTATACCCACGAAGCTCAATAGGGAGATCCTCACTTTAGCAATATCCAGGCTAGTTCCACAGCTGATTGTCTTCTGACTCCACCATAGCCCTTCTGAAGGGTTATATGGCCAAAGTGATAGGCAAAAATCAGAGACTCTTCCTGGTGATCCAGACTTCTTGTTGGAACCCATCTCGCTGTATAAACTTAGCTACAAATCCCTACAAAGCTGAACATGTGAGTTGGGTTAACGTTATTGCTCTGAGCTCTCCTATTTTTCTTGATGGCAGAGCTAATTCATTAGTGTCTTCATGAAATGAATGTTGCCATTAATTAACAATGTGATTACTGTAAAAAATGAGCTGCAGCCAGCATCCGGCCATGGCCCTTGATCCTGTAGGCAGTTATAAATTGCTTATCTTTACCTTCCTGAGTGCTGACTTCTGTAGAAACACTTGTGCTAGGAAAGTTGATCATACTCCCATTTTGAGGGTCCAAACAGTTATGAGCTGGTAATGACCACAGAGTTGTGGGGTATGGTAAATTTCATAGCCTGAGTGTAACAGAAGTGTTGCCTTTCCATTCTTTCTATGCTGCACTTCTGCAACTGCTCAGTGTCATGAGTGATTTGCCATTGGAATAGGTTGCCCAGGGAGGTGGTGCAGTCACCTTCCCTGGAGGTGTTCAAGAAAGGACTGGATGGAGCACATGGTCTAGTTGATTGGATAGGGCTGATTTATAGGTTGGATTGGATGATCTTGGAGGTCTCTTCCAACCTGGTCAACTCTATTCTATTTGTTTCAGAGTGTGCTTCAGAACTTATTGTAGCATCTGGCCCAATAGATGAGTTAGATAACTGAGATAAAGAAACTATTTAGTCAATGTATTTTTTCCTTCCCAGCGTTTGGCACATCCTCTCAAATCCTGGTCAATATGGGTTTCTGGTTCCATATTTGTTTGCTGTAGGAGTGCCAGGATGCTGGGCAATCTTTTTTTTTTTTTTTTTTTTTTTTGGTATTCTCTTTTTTCTCGTAATTGATTTTTTTTTTTCNNNTTTTTTTTTTTTTTCTTTTTGGTATTCTCTTCTTCTCAGTATCTGATTTCTTTATTCCAACACTTCTTTATGTAGGCTCACATTTCTTGCATGACTCCTGTTTTTGTACAGAAGATAGAAAGAGAAGTCCCTTGTTCTGACTGCATCTTGTGAAACACACAGATGCTCATCCAAGCAGGAATCATAGAATGGTTTAGGTTGGAAAAGACCTCAAAGATCATCCAGTTCCAAACCCCCACCATAGGCAGGGACACCTCCCACTAGATCAGGTCACTCAAGGCCTCATCCAGCCTGGCCTTGAACCCCTCCAGGGAGGGAGCAGCCACAACCTTCTTAGGCAACCTGTTCCAGTGCCTCACCACCCTCACTGTGAAGAACTTCCTCCTAATATCCCATTTAAATCTCCCCTCTGCCAGTTTGAACCCATTCCCCCTCGTCCTGTCATTACAAGACCTTGTCAATAGTCCCTCCCCAGCCCTCCTGTAGGCCCCCCTCAGATACTGGAATGCTACTATAAGGTCTCCTCAAAGTCTTCTCTTCTCCAGGCTGAAAAGCCCCAACTCCCTCAGCCTGTCCTCATAGCAGAGGTGCTCCATCTCTCTGATCATCTTCGTGGCCCTCCTCTGGACTCTCTCCAGCAGTTCCATGTCCTTGTGCTGGGGGCTCCAGAACTGCACACAGTACTCCAGGTGGGGTCTGATGACAGCAGATCTATGCTCAAGCTTTCCCATTTTAACCTGCAAACCTGTTGCTGGTGGTACTTGCCTACCTGAAAGCCTGTCTGCTTTCTCCTTCTATGACTTCGCTATCAGTTTGTTTGTAGAAAATGCTACTTCGCCACACAAGCCTTCCTTAGCTTGTATATTAAGGTCATGTAGTAAAAAAACATACTAGTTCTGTATGCCCTTACCTTCTTTGCAAGTTTTATTCTCATCAGATGTATTAGAGCTAGGTAATGAATAAGGAAACTGTAATGGAACTTACATGTATGTAGGCAAAGCTTGCACTTACAAGGGAACTGAGAACAAAAATGCAAAATTTTAATTTACTTTTTAGAAAAGAATGTTAATGTCATACTAAACATATCTGGTTTGGCTTTAAAAGGCTTCAGCTTGATTCTGAGTTACTGCTTTTACAATCAAAAATTGCCCAGGAAAAGGAGGATTTCAATAAGGAACTCGAAAAGGTAACAGATATCTTTTTATTCTGTCTCAGAGTCTTTGCTAGATTTTGTCTTGTTGAAAACACTCAATGAGAACAGGTCTGCACAAAGTGTGGCATGTGAGGTGCTCTAGGCTCTGTGGTTTGCCTGTGCCTTTGTGCTTGATGGGTGAGTAGGAAAAAGGGGCACAAACATTTACCAGACCCATGGCCTCATCTGTCTACTCAGCATGACTTCTAGAGGTCATGCTGGAGGTAGTGGCAAGAGCTGCTCCTCAGCTGAGGTCACAGGATGATCAAATGTTTAAGGGTCACTGAAAGGTGCAGTAAGCTTGAGCATGTGGTCTTGTGTGCAAGAGAATAGAAAATTATGAGGTTAGGATGTTGATTTGGGAGGGACTCTATGTGCAGTAAGGGAACAGGGCAGGCATATGTAGGAGGATTGTGAGATTTGTTAATAAGGATGGGGTTGGCATCCTGGGCTGGAAAGCTGAGTATGCCATTTTCTTTTATATTCTTGCTGATCTGCTTTATGCTTTTCATATTATTAGTAATATGTATGTGTGTGTGTGTATGTGTAAAATCTAACTAGTGGTGGCACACCATCTGCTGAACCTGTGAAGGAACACCAGCTGCCTGAGAGTGTTGTCATTATGCAGACTATTCACATCTGTCAGGGAGTGGTTTCCAAGCTGTATTCACAACCTGTCCTATCAAACAAGATCTCTGCCCATTAAAAACTCTGTCCTACTGACAGTGGGCAGCACTAGGAGGGAGCCCCATTCCCCTCATCTCATGGCCACCCCATCTGCTCTTCTATTACTTCCTAGCAGCGAAAGCCAGGACACCTGTCATAGCCTTCCTGTTCTCTCTTTCTTTTCTACCTTCCTGCTCTTGACTCCTTCAACCATGACTCCTGTCTCCCTTCATCCTGATGTTGCATGCCTACTAGCCCAGTATTCAAGCCTCCCCCATTTCCACTTTATCACCCACAGAACCAGAGAATGGCAGGGAATGGAAGAGACCTCTGTGGGTAACCTATTCCAACCCTACTGCTAAAGCAAGTTTGCCTAAGATCACGTTGCACAGGACTGCATCCAGGCAGTTTGGAATCTCTCCACAGAAGGAGATTCCACAACCCCTTTGGACAGCCTGTTCCAGTGCTGTGTCACTCTCAAATTAAAGAGGTTTGAGGGGGGTTTGCAGTGGAAATCATTACTCCTAGCCAGAGCAAGGTACCATGTGTCTGGAAGCAGCACACAGCTTGCAGGTTGTTTCAAAGTGGTTGGTTTGAATGTGGCCAAGAAATTAATATCCAGAAGTGTGATCTTGGTGTGATGTCCACATATGTTAGTTGTATACATGCTGTGAATCTTGACTCATTGTTAAGTTCTCCAAGATTCCTTTTTATTCAAAGGTGTGTGAAGGTTTGAACCAATTGGAGGATTTTAATAAGAAATTAGACTATAAGATGAGAAATTGAAACATTGATGATGCTACTTCACTCATAGGTTTACTGAAAAAGAAAAAAACAAAAACGTTTAAGAGTTTTAACCTGAACATAGATAAGACAGAGCTGCTTGAGCTACTCTGGCTGCCACATCTCTCTCCATACCTTCTTAGCTGGATCTAAATAACTTCTAACTACTTTTCAGCTGTTAATCCCCCTGGCTGATCTACTCTTGCTTTCCTGTTATGTAAGACAGATATTTGGATAAGATTGGGAATTGGGGGCAAGGTGATAGGGTGGTTGAAAAACCCCTCTTTGGGACTCTGATCTCTGGGAGGGGTGTGGTGTCTCTGTATTACCTTCTCCCTGTATATATCTGTAATATTTGTTATAAATTGTAAATATCTGCTTGTATATTGTGCAAAGCTGTAGATATAAAGCTTCATTTCCTTAACTTCCATCTGCCTGAGTTCTAGCCTGGGTTATTTCAGGGGAGGGGAGGACAGGTAACTGCCAAACCACCACGAGGCACTATAGAGAGAGTAGAATCCTACTGTAAGGTGAAGCAGGAACAGAAATAACAACTTAACATCTGTGGTCCTTATTTCTAGACCAAGGAAGATCTACACAATGCCGAATGCCTGAATAAAAACCTTAAATTAGAAAACAAAGCTATGCACCAAAAATATGAACAAGTAATGGAAGAAGAACAACACTGGGCTATAAAAAGAGATGAGATGGTGGCAAAGTAGGTTTTACCTCTCAGCCTTTGAATACAGGATTTAAATTTTGTGACTTTACAACTAAGGCTTTTCTTGCAGTGTAGTGAAATCATATTTCTGACAAAGGATCTGATTTCTTTCTTTTTTTCTCCTGTTAGATTGAGGGAATTATCTGTTTTGTTGGATGAAAAACTTGGATTTCTGGAAAATCATATGATGAAAAAGAAAGACCTAGAGAAAGAAATTGAGAGTCTTGAAGGCAGCCTGCGGTAGGTAATCTGTCAATGTTAACAGTAGTAAGGGGTCTCAGTACAGTTCACTTAGGAGTGCAGGTGGTTTAAGTGACTCTGAAAAGTTTAACAGGTTTATAAAATAAACTAGCAGGCTGGTATGACACTTCATACAAAGAGCTTTAGTAGCCTATTACTCTCATTTAATCTGCATTTTCTTATCACTAAGCAATGAACATCCAAACAATGAAAGCAGTGCAGAATGTGAAACTTTATGAGCAGTTGTGACTGTGAATTCCTTACTTTGGTACCAAGACTTGGAGCAAGCCACTACCCATTTATGGTGATATCTGAGAAAATCTGCTTTTACTCAGATAAAGTTAAGTAAGCAAGGATTTGCCCTGTGCACAGAAGTGCTCTGAAAAAAAGAAATCTGTGGCTTGTGTAGCCTAAGCAGAACAGATGTTCTGTGCCCTATCCATGGGAGGAGCATGGCCAAAGCCCTGCAGCTGTCAGGCTGTGTTTTTTTGGAGCAAATGTGGGATTGTGCACCCATAGGTGAGGGCAGGCACATCTGTGCTGACAGCAGATATCCTTCTTTGGACCCAGTTTACCCATTTGCTGGAGAATGGGGAGATCAAGGCCTTATGCTGTACACTGATAATCACATTTTGTCTTTTAAGAAGGGTAATTCTGACAAAAGAGAGAGCTTTTCTTTTTCCCTCTGCAAGAGAAAGTTAAAACGTTCTGCAAGTTAGCCCCACATGCCCCAAACCTAGCAGAGCAAACTATTTACACACACTCTGAGTTTTGAGTGACATCAGATGTGCTGGTTCTGTGCAAACTCTTCAGATTATGGCACTGAACGTGCTCCCAGAGTCTCCCTGTCATCTAAATCCTCCCAAGGAATGTGTTGTTCATATGAAGTTGCCCTACTTATGGTTATAAATACAACTAAAAAGAAAATAATTGCTCACTTTCCTTTTCATACTGAATAAGAAAAGATGCAATATGTTTTTTTCTGCTCTGTAGGAAAAAAAGGTACGTGTTAAGGCTGAGGGAGCTGGGGCTGTTTAACCTGGAGAATCATAGAATCATAGAATGGTTTAAGTTGAAAGAGCCCTCAAAGATCATCCAGTTCCAAACCCCCTGCCACAGGCAGGGACACCTACCACTAGATGAGGTCACTCAAGGCCTCATCCAACCTGGCCTTGAAAACCTCCAGGGAGAGAGCAGCCACAACCTCCCTGGGCAACCCGTTCCAGTGTCTTGCCACTCTCGCTGTGAAAAACTTCCTCCTAACATCCTGTTTCAATCTCCCCTCTGCCAGTTTGAACCCATTCCCCCTCGTCCTGTCATTACAAGACCTTGTGAATAGTCCCTCCCCAGCCCCCCCTGTAGGCCCCCTTCAGATATTAGAAGGCTACTATAAGGTCTCCTCAAAGTCTTCTCTTCTCCAGGCTGAAAAGCTCCAACTCTCTCAGCCTGTCCTCATAGCAGAGGTGCTTCAGCCATCTGATCATTTTCATGGCCCTCCTCTGGACTCTCTCCAACAATTCCATGTCCTTCTAGTGCTGGAGGCTCCAGAACTGCACACAGTACTCCATGTGGGGTCTGACGAGAGCAGAGTAAAGGGGGAGAATCACCTCCCTTGCCCTGCTGCCCACAGCTGCTCTTGCTGCAGCCCAGGACACAGTTGCTGTCTGGGCTGCACTCACACTGCAGGCTCATGTTGAGCTTTTCATCAACCCAGTCCAGCCCTTGACCTGGTACTGAAGGGTCGACACTAGACCATGTTCCTAAGTGCCAGGTCCACATGCTGCTTAAACACCTCCAGGCATGGTACTCTGGACAGACCATTCCAATGGGGGGTTGTATTGGATGATTTCAGAGGTTCCAACTGCTATCATTCTATGACTCTGTGTATTTCTATGATCTTGATAGAATCACTGGCTGTTTTTTTTTTTTCCCTCTATGTAAATGGGGGATGCAAAAAGTGAGACCATGAGAGAGCCACAAGTGACCAAAGAGAAGGTAGCTCTGCACTGCTAAAGAGAACTTGTAATGAAGTGCAATGGAGCCTACAGTACAAAACTGACTTAACAAGATAATGAGGTGAAATAATCATTACATGGTATTGATGCTAATTGGCTATCAACACTAATGGTAGTAAAGGAAAGACTTGTAAGAACTTTATTCCAGAGTTAATCAGCTCTTCATTTCAGGCTTTTGAACTGGGCTACATGGAACATGCACAAAAATTCATCTCAGCTCTGATCTCTTATTGAAAATTACTGAAAAATCCCCTTTCCCAGTGCCTATCTACTGACCTGTTTACTGTATTGAACTCTTCTAGAAATGAATGCATACAAAATTCAGACATTTTAATATTTACTGCAGAAAATGCACTAGAAAATGCATACTATGAAATTCAAATTGATTGATCTGTCCTCATGGCCAGAAGTTCTACTTCTGAAAACACTCTTTTGTAGAACTATGCTACTAATGCATTAGAGTAATTGTTCATTTCTGAAAGACCTGTTCTTGTGGTTTGCATTGATTTCTTGTTTCTGGCTTGAGAAAAAAAACCCAAAACATTCCTGGGTTTGCCTTGGTTTCTAACAATAGAGAATCTTAATTTTAAAGTTCTGTTTCCAACCTGATGAACACCAGTGGGCTAAGACACAGCAATGGCTGAACACCATGTGATATGTGTAGGTTCATGAGAAGTATCCCACAGGTGCCACCACGTTGTCTTTTTCCAGCTGGTGTAAGTGCTTTGCGCATTGGTTAATGGGGAAGAAGTTTTGAAACAAAGAAGTATGAAAATTTAGTCGTATAGAAAGCACTCTCCAGATCTTCTACATTTTTTTCCTGAAATTTTATCATTTTTAATCCCAGAAATTCAAAGGAGATCCACACAGAAGAGATGGCATCTCTAAAGCAAAATTTGAAGACGGAAAATAAGACAAGGTAGGATAAGCTAGAATGTGTTCATTGTATCTTTTAAAGAAAGCAGCAAATTAAGGGGTTACTGCATCTTGTTGCTGCTGTTATATCAGAGAGGTAAAACCAAAGCCTTATTACGTGGCTATTCAGTGAGATAGTGGCAAATAAAAGGGCATCTCCTGAAGAACAGCCCTGGTTTCACTTGAATATTACTGCTATATATATACTGCCAAGTTCTGAGAACTACTGAACTTACTCCATAAGTGACTTTTAACCATTATGACACTAAATGTTCTACTTTATTTTATAAGCTATTTGGGATTTCTCCAGGATCTGGACACTTACAATACATTGTAATGCTGGGGGGTTTAAAAAGGATTCTAGTGGTAATTTCCAACCGTAGCGATTCATAGCAATTAGATGCTCTGCTGAGGGATTTGGTTTAGTCAAGGACTTGTCAGTGCAAAACTAATGATTGGACTCGATGATCTTGGAGGTCTTTTCCAATCTAAGAAATTCTGTGATTTAAAAATATATTAATTAAGTCATGCTCATTGCTAGCTTTGATGTCAGCAAGAGCTTTGCCATTGCACTTGAAGACGTAATGGAAAAAACTGTCCCTATAGTCTGAAGCTAGGAAGTATGGGAAATTTGTGTGCTGAGAACTTTTCAAAATCAGGTCCTCAGAAGGGTGGCATCTGCAATTCCAGCTGTCACATAGATAAATCCTTTGACAGAGTCTGTAAGTATGAGATATCCTTGCATTTTCAGGCATTTTCTCTTTCTTGCTTGGACTTCAGTGTTTTTCATCAGCTAAACAGTGTCCTCTACTGAGCTGTCTGTTTAGGAAAGGTATAAAGACAACTATGGGAAGCATAGCACACCAAGGCCACAAAAATACTAAGAGTTATTTTGTCTGCATTCAGAACATCTTCCAGAAAGTAGTTTATATCACTCTCCATACATGTACACAAGCTTACCCACAGTGGTCTGGGTACTCATAGAGGAAGCTTTGAGATACATAAATCTAACTGAATTATTGTAGCTGGAGCTAAAGTGAAAGTTACATCAACTTTTGCTGCCTGCTTTGAATTTTCCAGCAACTGCAATACTTTAACTGAAGCTCCTTTGGGTATGCTCTTTGTCTAAACTCTGTTTTGTGTGGCTGGTTCTCGAGGTGGTGTTAGCCCACACCAATACGGAGATAACTTCTTGTCAGAGCATCAATATCTATGTATGTGAAAGCTGTTTTCTTTTTCTTCCATGAGTGCCTTGTCATATATGAAAATCCTGATGGGATTTTTAACCTTCTCTTTACTATTGGCAAGAACAAAAGTGGATTCAGGAAATTGCCAAGCTCACTGTAGTTAATATGATACTCTCCAAAATGAAACCACTGTCTCCTCAGCTACTTCACACTAGCTCTGCACCTCTGACTTCTCATTTGATTATTCTGCCATTTAAGGTGCACAGAGATCTGGACAAATTTCTTGAGCATCTAATGCAGTCTGATTCTCTCCCAGATATTATATCATAACTTTGTCTATAGAAAATAATAATGCTTTACATGAAAATAATCGTATTTACAAAGGCCTGTAGTGATAGGACATGGGGCAATGGTTTCAGACTAGAGAAGAATAGATTTGGATTGGATGTTAGGAACAAGCTAGGGTAGTGGAACACTGAAACAATTTGCCCAGGGAAGCACTCCTACAGATATTCAAAGTGAAGCTTGACAGAGCTCTAGGCAAGCTGATTTAGTTGAGGATACTCCTGCTTACTGCAGATGTGGTCTGCCTAGATGAGCTGTGGAAGTCCTTTCCAACACACAACACTCTATGATTCTATGCTCGATGCAAAAAGCTGTTGTCACTTTCCCCCTTGCTCTAATTAAAATGGCATTCCAAAATCTTATTCTTTTGATGACTAAAGAGCAATGGGTCTCTGACTTCCACAGTTTCACACAGTTAATGGATTTTTTGTTTTCTATTTCTTGTCTTTTACCCTTTTCATAGTTTACAAACCCTAGGGTTTTATGCATATTAAATGTTGTCCCTTCCAACTTTCCAATCTGACAAGCTAAATGAACCAAATTATCTGATTCAGACCAATTTTAGGCACATAACAGGGAAACTTAAATGAGACCAGTCACCTTAAGACTCCTCTAGGTTCAGTACAGAAAGGCACTTTTAAAAGAGATTTTTATGTGCTTTCATGCATCCACCCCTAGAATTTTGTCAGGATCTCAGCTGTCTGAATCACTTTCATGGTAGTCCTCAAGTTACTGGACATGTGTTTGAGTTTTCTAGTCACGTAGTCTTGTAGTGCCTCTGATAATGTTGTCTCCCTCCACTGTTTTTCTTCCAATTTCAATTTACCTCTGCTTATGTCTGTCTATCACTAGAGTAATGCTCCAGTGGAAGCTACTCTACTTAGCAATGCAGAGAAAACTCCTTTTCATGGAGGAGGAGAATATAAGCAGAAAAGTTAATGAAAGAATAGAGGCTGGTGAAAAAAGGCATGCTGAACTCCTCCTGGAGGTATGTAAAACAGCAGCTGTTACAACCCATTCCATCCACTGTTATGATATGTTCATGCTGTACATAATCAGAGGAAACTGATACCTAAGCAGCCAGAAGGGCCAAATTTTTGTAAGCTGTTAAACACAATATCAGGTTCTAAGATCTCCATGATCTAAATACCTCTACTCTTGAGGACATTCAAAAGCCATTTCTGCATAGTTCTGAGCAACACGCTCTAAGTGGTACTGCTTTAGCAGGGTGGGTGGACAAGATAACCTCCAGAGGTGTCTTCCAACCTCAGCCATTGTGTTGGTTTGAGCTAATTGGAGAATTTGAGTGAGAAATTAGACTATTGGATGAGAGAGATAAACACAGTGTGTCACTTTACCGAGTTTTACTTAGGAAAGAAAAAAAAAGTTGTTTTAAGAACTGTTCTCAAAACAACCAGATTAGCAGATTGTTTCTGTCTGTTAAGCGCTGCGACTGCTTCTCCTTTGTCTTTCTGTCTTGGTAGCTAATTCAGAGTAAAATTACTAAATCCTTTCTATCACTAATCCCTCTGACCAATCTTCAACATGAACTGGTGGTGAGATAAGACTGGGGAAGGGGGAAAAGGTGGTAGCAGGGGGTTTGGTTACCCTCTCTTGGGGATNGGGGTTTATAAAAGGTGGGGGGGGGGGGGGGGGGGAGGTAACTGCCTAAACCACTACAGCCATTCTCTGATTCTGTGACTCACTTTAGCAAATTAATAACAATTTGAAAGCAATTATCTTAGAGTGAATGTTGTGTTTTGAATGTGGACTGCTCTCAATTTGCTCAGATTTCTTATCTCAGAGTGATCCAGTTAGACTTTATGTAGTTATCACTGATCTTCATTTTGCTTTCCTTTGCAAGATGGAACACCTTGATAAAGAGATTTTTCAGACTGAAAGCCAAGTCAAATTCCTGAGTGAAGAAGCAATTAAGAAGGAAAAACATCGCAGTAATTATAATGAGGATATTACTAAGAAATTAAAATGTCTGGAGGTAAGTTTTCTTGCTCTTTTTGTTAACCCGGGGAAGATATCTCATGGACAAATCAGCAGTGTTTGTTGTACCCTGTTGCAACTCTGCTCAGCAGAGCTATGCTCAAATCATAGAATGGCTTACGTTGGAAGAGACCTCAAAGATCATCCAGTTCCAGGCCCCTGCCATGGGCAGGGACACCTCCCACTAGATCAGGATGCTCAAGGCCTCATCCAGCCTGCCCTTTAATACCTCCAGGGAGGGAGCAGCCACAACCTCCCTGGGCAACCTGTTCCAGTGTCTCACCACCCTCACTGTGAAAAACTTCCTCCTAACATCCCATCTAAGTCTCCCCTCTGACAGTTTAAAACCATTACTCCTCATCCTGTCATAACAAGACCTTGTGAATAGTCCCTGCCCAGCCCTCCTGTAGGCCTCCTTCAGACACTGGAAGGCTACTAGAAGGTCTCCTCAAAGTCTTCTCTTCTTCAGGCTGAAGAGCCCCAACTCTTGTAGCCTGTCCTCATAGCAGAGGTGCTCCAGCCCTCTAATCATCTTCATGGCCCTCCTCTGGACTCTCTCCAACAGTTCCATGTCCTTCTAGTGCTGGGGGCACAGTACTCCATGTGGGGTCTGACGAGAGCAAAGTAAAAGGGAGAATCCCCTCACTTGCCCTGCTGGCAATGATTCTCTTGCTGCAGCCCAGCACACAGTTGCTGTCTGGGCTGCACTCACACTGCAGGCTCATGTTGAGCTTTTCATCAACCCTGACCCCCAGGTCCTTTTCCTCAGGGCTGCTCTCCAACCACTTGCCACCCAGCCTGGATTTGTGCTTGGGATTGCACCAACCCAGATGCAATGTAAGCCACCTGTAACTAACTGTGTCAGGAAAAATCTCTATGTTTTGGTTTTGTTTTAAGGGGCTTTATGGTCAAAGGCACTTAGGACTCTCAGACTAAAATACTGAAATTAGTTCAAAACCATATGTCTATGTGCACATATTCACATGCATATGGGCACCTATGTCAAAAGTGCAGTGAAAGTGCTTCTCAGAAGGGATACCTGCCAGTTTAAAATAAAAAGATGTGCAGGACCATGTTCACTCCTGAAGTGTATCCAGTTGAGCTTTGTAGTGAGCCTCCCAATGTGTGACCTGTTCATGTAGAATTTGTTTCATAATTTTTCAGTAAACAGGCCAACGTCCATGGAAATATGACAGCTTGATTTTAGACACCTGTCAAATTCTTCTCTCAGTTGTTGTTGTAAATCTGCTCGAGTGACTGATGGTGTACAAGACATAACCCAAGGCTATTTAGTGTCAGAGTAGTTTAAAACACTGATGAGCTTTCTTTCCCAAAGAAAGTGGGGCACTGAACTGCTGAGTATGAACTATGCAGAGCTTTCAAAGATTCTGAGAACTTCTCCAGTCTTTGATACATAGCATGTGCCCTGTCTTCAGGGAAACTGACTCTCAGTCAACAGGATGGCTTGAGATAAGATAAATCAGATGCCAGTAGCATAAGAGAGATCCTCTTGGTATATCTGACCTTAGAAAGGTAGTTTTACAGAAAGCCTTGAGGATCTTTCTCATTTTGCTGTGAGAGAAGTTATGCTCCCCTGCCGCACAATGCAGTTGTGGTCATACAGCTGTTCAAGCTCCCCTACAATTTAGGGCTGAAAGTGCTAAATAAATTCTCTGACTCTTCAAAGTAAGGCTTGATGGCACCACGAGCAACCTGATCTAGTCAAGGATGGCCCTGCTTACTGCAAGGAGGTTGTGGCTGCTCCCTCCTTGGGGGTGTTGAAGGCCAGGTTGGGTGAGGCCTTGAGTGACCTGTTCTAGTGGGAGGTGTCCCTGCCTATGGCAGGGGGTTGGAACTGGATGATCTTTGAGGTCTCTTCCAACCTAAACCATTCTATGACCTCTAGAGGTGCCTTCCAACCCAGTGCATTCTATGACTCTGATTAGGTGATTTTATGCTTCTCTTTCTGACATTGAGCTATGTGGAATATAAAAAAGAGATACTAAATATACCTTGACACTCTTGTCTTTAGTATGAGCCACTCTAAAAGAGGTTTTACCTGCTATGCTATGGCACTTAGAAAACTGTTACCAGTGGGCTGCTCTTTCCTTTGTGAACTGGAAAAAGACAGGTTGAAAAAGTAATTGTGATTGGTTATTTTCCTTTGGTGGCACACTGATATTTACTGTTTTCCTGCTATGCTTTAATTGCCTACCATTTTGATGAGCCACCAATGTGCACTTGCAGTCCACAAAGCCAACCATATCTTGGGCTGCAACAAAAGAAGTATGGCCAGTAGGTTGAGGGAGGTGATTCTACCCCTCTGCTCCACTCTGGTGAGTCCCCCACCTGGAGTACTGCATCCAGTTCTAGAACCCCTATTACAAGATGGATGTGGACATGCTGGAGTGTGTCCAGAGAAGGGCCATGAGGAAGATCAGAGGGCTGGAGCACCTCCCCTATGGAGATAGACTAAGAGAGTTGGGGTTGTTTAGTCTAGAGAAGAGAAAGCTCCAAGGAGGTCTCATTGTGGCCTTCCAAGATCTGAAGAGGGCCTGCAGGAAAGCTGATGAGGGACTTTTTAGTATGTAAGGTTGTGACAGGACTAATGGCAATGGAGCAAAACTAGATTCAGATTGGATGTTAGGAAGAAGTTTTTCACCATGAGGGTGGCAACACTCTGGAACAGGATAACCAGCAAGGTGGTGGAAGCTCCATCTCTGGAAGTCTTTAAGGCCAGGCTGAATGGGGCTCTGAGCAACCCAATCTTGTGAGGTGTCTCTGCCCATGGCAGTTGTTTGTTAACGGAGACCATTCTCATAGTCCTATCCTTCAGATGGAGACAGCCACTCAATGCTTACTCCAGGTTACAGGAAGCTTTTAAAAAGAAGTTTGGTAGAAAAAGTAAAACAGCAGCATGTAAAGAAGTGGGACATACACTGAGGGTACCATCTGCTTGTGAGAGAACAGAACTGGTGGACCAGGGAGGTTGTGGAAGTGTTTAAGAACAGGTAGGATGGAGCTTTGGGCAAACTGGGCTAGTGGAGGGTGCCCTGCCTATGTCAGGGGGGTTGGAACTCGTTGATCTTTGAGGTACCCTTCCAACCCAACCCGTTCTATGATATGATTGTTGATCTTGGCACTGCTGGACACTGGACAGCAGCACCTCAAACCATATTACCAAAATTGTCCTGGAAAGAGCTGTCAGTGTGAGCTTCAGATTCCCCAAAAGGACAGACAATCAGCTTACCAGGCAGCAAGATGCAAGGCAGTGAATGCTCAAGGGGAATACTTTTTCCTTTTTTAATTTTTAGCTAATGGGCTACTCACTCCAAGACCTCAACCTTGATGTTGTACTTCTGTGTAGTGAAATACTGACACAAACTGTCCAGGGAAGTTGTGGATGTCCCTTCCCTGTGGGAGCCAGCACCCAAAAGCCAAGAGATGGAACTTGCTTATCCATTGCTCTTTTATCCCTCTTGGTAAACTAATGGATGATATAAGATTTATCATTATTATTCTTTCACCTACAGTGACCTAATTTATTTGGATTCTGCACTGAACCTTCAGGAAAAGTCCCAATTCCACAATAAGCCTTAAATACCACATCCACATGGGGAAAAAAATCAATGTGTTTTCCAACCAACTCACAGAGCACCTGAAGGTTTGCAGCTTGCAGTCACAAAGGTGTGAAGTTAGATTGCTTAGGCCAGGCAAAAATTAATGCAGTTTGAAGCAGAAACACACATGCTTTGAGGTAACAATTTCTACAAACCTCTGGCTGTCCAACAGCTTAATAAAGTCAACTCCTGAACCCCATCATAGTTATCCAATGCTCTGTCCTGGCTTCACGCAGTCAGGATTTCACCTCACACTGAATTAAACTAGCTTTAACTTAGTTCCAAAAGGAAGACATAGTTGGAGCCATTTTGACATAGAGTGTCAATGAGACTTGAGTTCTATGCTGTTGCCCTTGTTAGGGATTCTCAGACATTCCCTCCAAGCTCATGCAGTGCTTCTCAAAACACATCACAGATTTATTCCTGCCATTTTCAGCTGTACAAGGGAGCAGAAAGAAGGAACTGAACATAGAGGAGCTCAGCCAGACTAAGGAGGCCCAGCCAACACCCATGGGTGATGTTAGTGAGCATCAAGCCTCTACCCTGCCTAGCTGGGGGGCCACCAGGCCCTCCAGCCTTTGATCCCCTCCACTATTCACCTGGTATGCACCATGAGGATTCACCAGTTATGGCAGGAGGAGAATCCCTCTACCCGGACATGCAAACTTAGGGCTTCTGCCTTTCCTGGGGCAGATTATAATGGGGAGTGTGCAGGGAGGGCAAAGTATTCACAGCTGGGGTGGGAGGAGACTCAAACAGAACCCAGGTGCTGTGGGTTTGGGGGCAAAAAGGGGAAAATGCTGTGTGGCATGGGAAAGGGACAGGTATGATGGAAAAGAGGAGGTGGTGCTGAAAGGAGGGAGATGGAGGTGAAAAGACAAAGATGGGAGAAAAGGAAGGAGATGGAGAGGAAAGGAAGGAGATGGGAGAGAAGTGAGATTTTTTTTTTAAAAAAAGAAAAACAAAAAAAGAAAATTGAACTGCAGTGTTTGCATTGAAACCAGCCTCTTCGTGACCAATTCTTTGTCATTTCTGCTTGGGGTAGTCACCAGACATCTTCACTGGCGCACTAAGTTCTCCATGTTCTCAGTGTCTTCTTGTGGCACCTCAAAGCACAGAAAAGCAGTTTACCAGGTGGCAAGATGCAAGGCAGTAGATGCTTGAGAGGAATGCTCTTTTTTTTTTTTTTTNTCCTGAGAGGAATGCTTTTTTTTTTTTTAAAAAAAAAAAAAAAAACAAAAACAAAAAACCACCACAAACTGTTGGGAATTGGACTACTCACTCTAAAACCAAAATGCTGAATTTGTGTAGTCCTGACCTGAAGCTTGATGAGATACCTCTGCTTGGTGAGATACTGGGACAGGTTGCCCAGGGAAGCTGTGGGTGTTCAACAGGGAAGCCTGGAGGTGTTCAAAGCCAGGTTGGATGAGGCCTTGAGCAACCTGTTCTAGTGGAAGGTGTCTCTGACCCATGGCAAGTGGATTGGAACTGGATGATCCTTGAGGTCCCTTCCAGCCCTCACAACTCTATGATGAAACAATATTAACTTGCCCTCCCCCTCTTTTTTTTCCCCCTTTCTTTCTGTTCTTGGTGCTTTCAGCACTTCCTTGCATGTGCTTTTCACCATTTTCATCTGCAAAATTATTCTATCTGAATGCTGAGGCAGGAAGGTATTCTGTGTAAGGGGAATTCCTTTGTAAAAGTCATGCCAGATCAGGTTCATTCTACTTTGTCTGGAGCATCATGGTTATCAAAGTACTCCATAGAATAAAACTCCAATCACCTTTCTTTCTCTGCCTTCTTAACACACCTGATTCAGCCAAGGTAGCCATTTTGTCTGTTCTCTATATTTCCTTTTTTTCCACCCCATTATTTTTACCCATTCTACTACAGTTCTTAAAACAAAAAAAAATAAGACCCTCGCCCCAAACAACAACAACAATAAAACACACACACAAAACCCAACTCATGACCATATCCAAACATCTAAGATACCAGGTTTTATCATTGAATCACAGAATGGTTTAGGTTGGAATGGACCTCAAAGATCATCCAGTTCCAACCCCCCGCCTTAGGCAGGGACACCTCCCACTAGATCAGGTCACTCAAGGCCTCATCCAACCTGGCCTTCAATACCTCCAGGGAGGGAGCAGACACAACCTCCCTGGGCAACCTGTTCCAGTGTCTCACCACCCTCACTGGAAAGAACTTCCTCCTAACATACAGTTAAAATCTCCCCTCTGCCAGTTTAAACCCATTAGTCTTCATTCTGTCATAACAAGACCTTGCGAACAGTCCCTCCCCAGCCCTTCTGTAGGCCTCCTTCAGATACTGCAAGGCTACTAGAAGGTCTCCTGGAAGCCTCTTCTCCAGGCTGAAAAGCCTCAACTCCCTCAGCCTGTCCTCGTAGCAGAGGTGCTCCATGTCTGATCATCTTCGTGGCCCTCCTCTGGACTCTCTCCAACAGTTCCATGTCCTTCTTATGCTGGGGGCTCCCAGCACAGCACACAGTTGCTGTCTGGGCTGCACTCACACTGCAGGCTCATGTTGAACTTTTCATCACCCCAGACCCCCAGGGCCTTTTCCTCAGGTCTGCTCTCAGCCATTCACCACCCAACCTAGAGTTGTGCTTGGATTGCACCGACCCAGGTACAGGACCTTACATTTGGCCTTGTTGAATTTCGTGAGGTTGTCCAGGTCCCTCTGGATGGCATCCCTGCCCTCTAGCAGGAATGGATATGACTCACCTGACTTCAGCATTTCAGAGCTGATCAAAAGCACAGTGTGTAATTTGACATTAATGTCCTGTAATGAAGCAAGATCAGAGTCCTGGTGTTACTTCATATCCTGGGCTCAGATTAATTTCCTTCTATGGCTTCATTTCCTGGCTGTCATCTTATCTCTTTTAATACTGTTCTTCAAGTCTTCCAGTCTGTATAGCTTGCTCCTGTTCTCTGTTTCTGGGTTTTTAATCTATTGCAGCAAAAGGAATGTATTTTTCCATCAAAAAGTCATTGAACTTGTGGCCTGTGTCCCTTGGCCCAAGCTAAGTTGAGATTTCACTATGAGGAGAACTTCACGTACACAGAAATAGTTTGTTAGGTTTTTTTTCTCTGTGTGTGTATTAAAGCCAAAGGTTAGATTTCTTTAAAGCTAAGTAATGAGAGAACAATTTAGAAGTGCACATTTTCAAGGGTATCTAATTGATGAGCCATTCTTCTTCCATGTGTTAGAATCATAGAATCATAGAATGGTTTAGGTTGGAAAAGACCTCAAAGATCATCCAGTTCCAACCCCCCTGTGCCATATGCAGGGACATCTCCCACTAGAGCAGGTTGCTCAAGACCTCATCCAGCCTGGCCTTGAACACCTCCAGTGAGGGAGCAGCCACAGCCTCCCTGGTCAACCTGTTCCAGTGTTGATACAAAGATTCTCAGACTGTTAGGTATGCTCAGCCCTGTTTTAGAGGGACATACAGATCAGAGCCAGGAGCATTGCAGTCACATTTCTATTAAACAGATATAGTATGATTGAAAAAAGCTGCTTATGACTGGGCATGGAGCAACCCTGAGACAAGTCAAGCCACAGAATGAAATGCTGGTAGGGAAAGACATGCAGAATAACATGAAAGCACTCCTGTTTTGTGGTAAGGCAAAGAAATACTGAAGTCTGGTTTTATTCGTTGATGGGTCAGCAGAAGCAAACATCCAGCATTCTAATGCCAGCATCAGAAAAGTAGCATCTCCAGCAAGGATTGTGAAGGAACAAGTTGACAACCGTACCTGGAGAACTCAGATGCCTTCAGACTCATTAGACTCAGATATGAAATTCACCTTCAGGTAGCTAAGTGTATGAAGCCATTTCAGAGCTATTCATGATTGTAAGTGCACATCAAGAACAGAGGAATGAAACTCAAATTGACTTCAGTTCCCAGAATAGCCATACTGGTTAAGACACAATGTTGGTCCTACCAAGATCCTGTCTTCTGCAGTGATCAATAGTCCTGCTTGGAGAAGTAATGTAAGAACAGTCAAATATAGAATGACCCTTCTTCTGTGTAATCTCTGTGACAAATGAATTGTCAGGAACTTCTTTGGATGGAGATGCTATCTACAGTTAATGGCTTTGGATGGAATTTTGTGCTAAGCTAGATATTCAGCACAATATTCTCCTGTCACTGACTGATTCTTTTAGTTCACATGTGCATCTATCCTCCAGAACAACCTCTAATGTGTAACTTATTTAATAAGGGCAATAATTTTAATGTTAAACTCCAAATTTTATTGACATCTTGCAGTTCTGTGTTATGAGAAATGGTGAATAACTGTTGTCTTCTCACCTCCTTCAGCAAAGGTGTGTGTCTTACACACCTTTATTCTAGGCTGAAGAATCTGAGTTGGGGTACAAAAAACAATTAGAGAATCATCCTGGGTAATAGTTACCCATGCTTTAGTGACAAAACCAAACAATAGCTCATGTCAGTTTGCAGAAGGTCTGCTCTCACACTGGAATGGATCTGTAACTTCCTTCATGACTCAAGTGGGGAGATTCAGATTGAATGTGAGGAGGAAGTTTTCACCATGAGAGTGCTGAGAGCCTGAAATGGGTTGCCCAGGGAGGTGTTTGGGGCCACATCCCTGGAGGTGTTTAAGGCCAGGCTGGATGAGGCTGTGGCCAGCCTAATTTAGGGTGTTCTGCCCATGACAGGGAGGTTTGAACTAGATGATCCTTGTGGTCCCTTCCAACCCCAACTGATTCTATGATTCTAAGTGGTAGGATAGAGTGAATGCTTATCATACCTGCAGATAAAAAACACAGTAAGAGTGGAAGCATGCTCTGCAGGGCAGAACTAGAATTCAGAATTATTTTAGCAAGTTGGAGAAGTTTGTTTTTGTTGGTTTTTTTTTGGGGGGGGGAAGTCATAATAATAGTAACAGAATAGTCTGTATTATTTTTGTTTAGGTAGAAACAGTTGCCTGTACAAATCCATCATGAGAGAGGTATTTAGGAAGTGATAGATTGGACTGAAGCTGACCAGCTGAGCATAAAAAAGATTTGTAGTAATGAAAAAGGCAACTCTTAAACCAGTCTGCCCTTAAACCTGTTAAACCAGGTAGCCTGGTAAGGCTTATGATGAAAGCTTTCTTGCTCTTCCTGGTTTTGGTAGGACAGAGATGGAGGACAGTGTCTGGTATTGATTACTCCATTTAAGAAGGATGTAGATTATTTTAAGAGCCAAAGTAAAAATTATCAGAAAACAAAGACATGTGCAGCTTTTCCACTTAAAACAGGTAAATCTAACAGAAGATATAGTTGGAGCTACCAAATAAATAAAAATCAATGGCAAGGTGATAACTTTTCTCCTTGTCCCCTTGGTGGTACAAGTAACAGACAACAGAACAGATCTAACTTGAGAGGAAGTTAAATGCTAAGAAAGCATTTTCAGCTAGAACAGTTTCTTCCTAATAGCAGGTGCAGTGCAGGTTTGGAATTAGAGTGAGAATAACAAACATTATGATAGTCAGTGTTGGGACCACTTCTGTGTAACATCTTTACTGTCAATCTTGATAAGAACATAGAGTGTGTCATCAGTGAGTTTGCAGATGACAGCAAATTAGGAGTGTTGATCTGCACAAGGGTAGAAAGGCTCTACGGAGAGACTTGGATAGATTGGATCAATGGCCCAACGTTGACAGGATGAGCTTCAACAAGGCCAAGTGCCAAGTCCTGCACTTGGGGTCACAACAACCCCATGCAACACTACAGGCTTGGGGCAGTGTGGCTGGAGAGCTGCCTGGCAGAAAGGGACCTGGGGGTTCTAACTGACAAGTGTCTGAATATGAGCTGGCAGTGTGCCCAGGTGGCCAAGAAAGCCAATGGCATCCTGGCTTGGATTAGAAATGCAGCAGGAGTAGGGAGGTGATTGTCCCTCTCTGCTTGGCACTGGTAAGTCCACACCTCAAGTAACATGTTCATTTCAGGGTACACAAAGAGATAATGAGGTGCTGAAGCAAGTGCAGAGGAGGGCAGCAAAGCTGGAGAACAAATCATATGAAGAGTGACTGAAGGAGCTGGGGTTGTTTAGTGTGAAGAAGGGGAGGCTAAGGGGACATCGCATCTCTCTCTACAGCTATCTGAAAGGACATTGTAGAGAGGTTGGTGCTGGACTTTTCTCACAGGTAATCAGAGATAGAACAAGAGGGAATGGCCTCAAACTACAACAGGGTCAGTTTAGACTGGACACTAGGAAATGCTTTTTCACAGAAATTGTGGTCAGACATTGGAATGGGCAGCCCAGGGAGGTGGTTGAGTCACCAACCCTGAATGCGTTTAAAAGCCATTTAGATGTGGTGCTTGTGACAGGGTTTAGGGGTGAACTTTGAAGAGTAGATTCAATGGTTGGATTTGATGATCCCAAGATTTCCAACCTGAATGAGTCTATGTTTCAGTTATTGCTAAGCAGTGTTTAGTCTTAGGGATTTTTTTCAGTTTCCCATGTTCTGCTACTGAGGAGGTGCATGAAAAGCTGGGAGGGAGCATGGCCAGGACAGTTGACCTAGATTAGCCAGAGAGATATCCAATACCATAGGATGTTGAGCCCAGTATATGAACTGGGGGAGCTGGCCAAAGGAGAGGGGCAAATTGCTGCTGGGGCATCAGTTAGTGAGTGGGGAGCAATTGCATTGGGCATTGCTTATCCTTTCTTGGCTTTTCTCTCTCTTTCTTATGTTCCTTTTCATTACAACTATTATTTTGATATTTTATTATTATAGTTAATATTCTTAATACATTTTAGCTTAGTTATTAAATGATTCTTATCTTGGTTTTTTGTTTTTTGGTTTTTTTTTAATTATTCTCATCCCACTTGGAGAGGGGAGCAGTAAGCAAGTGGCTACGTGGTGTTTAGTTGCTGGTTGAGGTTAAAGCACAACACAACAAAAATAGTAAAACCCTGGAATCAGATGTCTGAGATGTGGGATCTCTGCCACTAGGGTTTTTAAGGACAAACCAAACATCTGTCATGGGTACTTAGGTCTAATTGATTCTGCTGTATAGCAAAAAGATGAACTAAGATGACCTTTTAGGATCACTTTTAGTATTCTCTTATTCTTTTTTTTTGTGGGGGGAGGGGGGGTGTTCATTGGGGGTTTTTTTTGTTTGTCTTTTTTTTTTTATCCTCTGGATATGTTGAATTATTAATGCATTAACCACTGCTTAGATTACTGATTAACATTTCATTTTATTAAAGAATGACATAAAAACTGCAACTGAAAATCTGCTTAAAAAAGAACAAGAATTAAACACAAGCAGGCTAACCTTGGAAGAAACCCAAAGAGAAAAAGAAGAGAAGTGCACAAGATATGAAGAACTAAAGAAATCATTTTTAAGTAAGTATGGAGTAGCTCCTCTGCAGAGTGCGTTTGGGGTTTTTTTGCCTTTTCCAAGAGCAGCCTGCCATAGCCTTTTTTCTGTCTATGGCCCAGATGATCTATGAAACAAGGATAAAACTGGAATGTGGACATGGCCATAACATAAACATGAAGCGTTTCTTAGAGGTGCCAGCCTAGTTAAGCAGATTGCATACTGACAAGGCTGAGGTTTATTTCTAACAGCTTCAATTAATGCTCAGTCATTGCACTTTCTGAAAACCCTTCCTTTCCTTTGCAGAAAAGAAAGATGAAGAGGCACAAGTCAAAAGAGCCATTCAGCAGTCAATCAAAACTACTGGGAAGCTCAAGGAGGAGATGGTAACATAAAACCTAGCTCTACCGCTTCTGCAGAGTTTCCACCACCACTTTTATGCTTTTTCTGTAAAGATCAGGGACAAATGGACACAGAGTCTGAGGAAGACAGGCAGGGGCTGGGGACATACCTTCTTTGTTGCTGTGCTTCCATCTGGGGATGCCCCAGACCTCAGCTCAGCCTGTAACACCACATTTATATTAGGCTGCCCCTGGGCTTGATTTTGTGTTCCTGAGTCACAGGAGCAAGTAAAATCCAAGCTGGTGAGCTAAGGGTGTTCATGAACCTGCTTCTATTCAGATGCTTGCCACAGCTAGAGCAGAAATTTCTTCCTCCTCAACATATATTTCAAAAATCTTCCTGTGTCCTTGCCTCTCCATCTGTATTTCTCATTTCTGACTTCAGCCATTCAATTAGCACCAGTATGAGGAGGGAGAAAAATAGCTGTGAGGGTAATTGCAGCAGCTCAAAACGTTTGAGTCGTGAAGCCTCTACTTCTCCTAGCCAAGGTCCATGCAGAGCTCACACAGTAACTGCCTGTCAGTCACCCTCAGAGCTGACACAGCTGATAAGACTGAGAGCAGTGGACACAGTGCACATCAGACCTGCTGTGCCCACAGTGGCTGGTGTTCACATACAACCAGTATGTACTGGGGTCATTTGCTTAGGGCTGCTGGGCATCAGGTGGCCTGGCCAGAGCTTGCTTCAGTCGAGCTGTACACCCCAGGCAAACAATCAGATTACTTTTGCTTTATGATTCTTTGCCAGAACAAAACTTTTAGGTGGAAAAGGAACACAGTCACACCTTCTGCTGTTAATAGGAAGATGTAAAGTATCTTTAGTTACTAAGAAGCATAAGGCAAGCTCAGTAAATTGCATAAAAGGCTTTTATGAGGCTAGTCATACTGCAGGACTCATACTTCCGAGATCTGGTAATGGACAAATCTTTGATGAGCTCCAGAGAAGCCATATCAACACAGAAATTCTATTCAGGAAATGGAGACCTTTAACAATATTAGAACAAGGATAGCACAGCAAAAAAATTGTGTGCAGAAAACTGATCCTCCTGTCATTGGATGAGCCTACAGCAGAAAGGTCACTTCATGTCAGAGCTGGTTCCTTTTTTGAAGACCATAAGCAAGTCACTTCCACTCTGTAGCTCTTCCTCCTCATTGGTAATAGGACACAGATACCCATCTCAGGTGGTACTTTGAAATATTTATATGAAAGCTGCACCTAACTGTATAAGAAAGTGTAATGTAATTAGAAAGACAGCAAAATGCATTAAGGAAAAAAAAATAGAAATAATCAGAAATGTAACATAATTGTACCACAAACAGTGTAGCTAGCAGGACTAGGGCAGAGATCATCTCCCTGTACTTTGTGATCACACCTAGAAAACTCAATTTAGTTTTGGGCTACTTATTCCAAAAAGGACACTGAGGTGCTGGAGTGTGCCCAGAGAAGGACAATGAAGCTGGTGATTATCTGGAGTCTTTTGAGGAGCAGCAGAAGGACCTGGGGCTGTTTAGCTTGGGGAAAAGAACACTGAGGAGAAACCTTTCTCTCTCTCTCTACTTGAAATCAATCTGCTGGAGGGTAGGAAGGCCCTGCAGAGGGATTTGGACAGGTTGGAGCAATGGGCTGAGGCCAATTGCATGAGGTTTAACAAGGCCAAGTGTCAGGTCATGCACCTTGGCCACAACAACCCCCAGCAACCCTACATGTTAGGGAAGGAGTGGCTGGAGAGCTGCCAGGCAGAAAAGGACCTGGGGGNTGCCAGGTCATGCACCTTGGCCACAACAACCCCCAGCAGCCCTACATGTTAGGGGAGGAGTGGCTGGACCTGGGGTTGTTGGTGGACAGCCAGCTGAACACGAGCCAGCAGCGTGCCCAGGTGGCCAAGAAGGACAACAGCATCCTGGCCTGTCTCAGAAATGGTGTGACCAGCAGGAGTAGGGAGGTGATCATGCCCCTGTACTCAGCACTCATGAGACCACACCTCGAGTACTGTGTCCAGTTTTGGTCACCACAGTTTAGGAGAGACATTGAAGTGCTGGAGCGAGTGCAGAGAAGGGCGATGAGACCGAGGAGAGGTCTGGAAAACATGACCTATGAGGAGCAGCTGAGGGAACAGGGGTTGTTTAGTCTGGAGAGAAGGAGGCTGAGAGGGGACCTTATTGCCCTCTACAACTACCTAAAAGGAGGTTGTAGTGAGGCTGGTGCTGGTCTCTTCTTCCAAATTACTAATGATAGGACAAGAGGAAATGGCCTCAAGTTGCATCAGGGGAGGTTTAGATTGGATGTTGGGAGGAAGTTCTTTACTGAGTGGGTGGTCAGGCACTGGAATGGGCTGCCCAGAGAGGTGGTGGAGTCATCATCCCTGGAGGTGTTTAAAAGAAGAGTGGATGTGGCACTTGAGGCTATGGTCTAGTGATGCTGGGATGAAGGTTGGGCTGGATGATCCTGGTGGTCCTTTCCATCCATAGCAATTCATAACGATTAGATGTTGTGCTGAGGGATTTGATTTAGTCAAGGACTTGTCAGTGTGAAACTGATGATTGGACTCAGTGGTCTGGAAGGTCTTTTCCAATCTAAGAAATTCTGTGATTCTGTGAAAGGAGGTTGCAGCAAGGTAGGGTTAGTCTCTTCTCCCAAGAAACAAGTGACAGGATGAGACAAAACGGCCTCAAGCTGTACCAGGGGAGGTTTAGGTTGGATATTAGGAGAAATTTCTGCACCAAAAGAGCGGTAAAGCCCTGGAGGAGGCTGTCCAGGGAAGTGGTGGAATCACCATCCCCAAAGCTTTTTAAAAGCCACACAGATGTGGTGCTGAGGGTTATGATTTATTGGTAGATTTGACAACATTAACAGTAGGACTTGACAACCTTAAAAGTCTTTCCCAACCTGAACAGTTCTTTGACTCTGTGATTCTGCAACAGATTTTCTTTTTGCTTTATTTAATTACAAAAGTCCCATATAAATATTAGTTGGCAGTAAACACTTTATTACTAACAGCTGGAGCTGAGGAACAAGCTGCAGAACAAACGCGATGCCGCCGTTGGCCAGTTGGAAAGCCATACAGAGAGTATGAAGCTTCTAGAAAGGGACATCTATGAGATCAACAGGAAACTCGACATTGTGAACACTGAGAACTGCAGATTCAGATTTGTGAGTATTTTGAGACTTGACAGTGTCCCTTCTCAGGGTGTTTGTTTCTCACCTGGCAGAGAGCTAGCTGTGGTAGATGAAGAAAGATCAACAGCACAGGGCAAACGTGGCCTTTTAAGTGAGTGTGTGGGGCTGCGTTTAATCTGCAAGGAAATAAAAGAGGAATATGCAAGGGCTACAAATCACCCTGGCATGTGGATTGTGGGCTCCCTAGAGAGGTTGTAGAGTCTCCTTCTCTAGAGAGTTTTGAGGCCTGTTTGGGTGTGTTCCTCTGTGACCTGAGCTAGATTGTATGGTCCTGCTCTGGCAGGGAGTTGGACTCAAGGATCTCTTTGGGTCCTCTCCAACCCCTAACATCCTGTGATCCTGTGACATAATCAATGTCTTATACATGCTGTAGTCAGTCAGGGGTTGTAGGAAAGGGCTTTTCTGACACTTGAGATTAATATGAGATGTAGAACAGGCCTGTGCAATGTGGAATATATGCCTTTGAAAATATTCTGTATACCTGTCAGCCTTTTGACTCTCAGAGTAATAGAATCTCCTTCCCTGTAGAATACAAGAAAACAGAAGTGGTCTCATCACCAGCTGTTACCAGGCTGCCATGCAGACCTGAACCCACATTGGTGCAGCCATGTGGGCTATACTTCTGAGATGATCTGATCTCTGTGCACCTGTGACTGCTTGAGTGTGTGTGTGTGTGTGTGTGTGTGTGCTAGCCCTATGGATGCTAGGTACCAGCTCTGATTACACCCTTATGAAAACAAAGGCTTGCCTCAGGAAGAGAATTTGTGGTCCTGCTACAAACATCCCTCTCCCTATGTTCAATTCACTGACAAAGGCCATGAAGTTCTGATTTTTCTGATGCCTCCACTGCACCAGGGGATGTTGTTTATTGTGCCTACCCTGGGGCACCTAACACGATCCAACCATACCTGAGGCAATCTGAGTACAGGTAGAGCTGATCCAACGTGAATGAGGCCATCCTGGTTTGGAGTGAGTGAGTGGGTGGGTGGATGAGTGAGTAGGTAAGTGAGACCTTCCCTGCTTGCATATAACCTGTGCTGCTCTGTCTGCTCTTCAGCGTTCCCAGCCATGTTATTTAGCAGCACAGACACAGCTGGCCTGAGCTGATTTTGGCAGCTGTTAAAATTTGTTCAAGATGAAATGGCTACTGTTGTTGAAAGAGTGTTCACAGGAATACATTAACCTTTCCATAAGCTAAAACTAATTTTCTTTTTCCTGCTCTCTCTCTAGAAGCAGTGAAACAGTGGAAATTATTTAGAAAACCGTGCAAAATATTTGTTTGTTGTCTGTGTTTTGGTTTTGGTTTTGTTTTTTTCTTTTCCTTTTTCACAGTGCAATGCACAGATGAAAGAAGGTATTTTTGCTCTGAATTCCGAAGCAGAAACCCACAAGTCAGCAAGAGCCAAAATCCTGACTGATCTAGCAGCACATCATGGTAACATGTTAATAATGATTTCTAAACAAAAAGTGACTTCTTTTTTCTTTTTTCTTTTTTTTTTTTTTTTATAACACCTCTAAGCCCCTGTGTCTGTTTTTGACACAGCAGCCTGCCACGTTGTAACTGTTGACTCTCTTGCAGATCTTCTTCTGAAGGAATGGTCAGAGCAGAGCTTTATTCAGAAGGTGAATTTCAATTTTCTGCTGTACTGGTTTGCAGAAATATATTACACCTACCATATGAAAAATAAAATTGCATTTTGCAAATAGGCCACTAAAATGTTTGCAGTCATGCAGGGTCGAATATTAAACTTTTCCACTGGGTGTAAAAGTCCTGGCTATAAAAATATTTGTTCCCAATATTGTTCCTTTTGCTGGAGTCATAGTCTAATCTTTCTCATACCTGCACCTAACAACATTCTTGCTATTCTGCAATCAGGTATTCAGCCTTGTAATATTTTTTTCTGGTTGGGGATAGCCTTTATTTTGAACAGGGATTAAACCATACTATTAAGCAAGGAAGTTTTTTTTTCACCAGTGGCGTGGATTAGGCACTTTCCCACACACATACTATTGAAATGTACCAGAGCAGCTCAGACAGATTGGAAACAAGATGAAGCTATATTTACAGCACAGCAAAATTTACAAGCATACATACACAATATATTTACAAATATTTACAACTATATACCAATTACAAATAATACAGAAATCCAAACTCCCTTCCTGGACAAAGAAACTGCCCAGAAGGGCTCAAAGCTACCCCCTCTTTCTCCCTCTCTATCTCCCATCCCAAACAGGCAAACAAAACCAAAAGTAGCAAAGCTTATGTTGTTATTTTTTAGTGGAGAGGTTAGAGTGGAGTGAATAGGGAAACATCCCAGGACATCCAGCAACACAAACCAGAATGAGCAAGGTTGTATCTATTTTGGCTTTTTAGCCCTTTCAGCAAACCAATGAATGATACAGACTTCATAAATATTTTCTTTTCACAACCAAAGATCTAATTGGTTGTGAAAAGTTGGGAGCATGTCAGAGGGCAGGAGGGTTCTGCAGAGGGACCTAGGTGGGCTGGATAGATGAGCACAGTCCAGTGCCGTGAGTTTGAACAAGTCCAAGTGCAAGGCACTTTGGCCACAACAACCCCATTCCGCGCTACAGGCTGGGGACAGAGTGGCTGGAGAGCAGCCAGGCAGAGAGGGACCTGGGGGTACTGGTCAACAGCTGACTGAACATGAGCCAGCAGTGTGCCCAGGTGGCCAAGAAGGCAAATGGCATCCTGGCCTGTATCAGGAATAGTGTGGCCAGTGGGGCCAGGCAAGTAATTCTGTCCCTGTACTCAGCACTGGTTAGGCCACACCTTGAGTACTGTGTCCAGTTCTGGGACCCTCAATTTAAAACAGATGTTGAGGTGCTTGAACATATCCAGAGAAGGGCACCAAGGCTGGCAAGAGGCCTGGAGCACAGCCCTATGAGGAGCAGCTGAGGGGGCTGGGGGTGTTCAGCCTGGAGAGGAGGAGGCTCAGGGCAGATCTCATTGCTCTCTACAGCTACCTGAAGGGAGATTGTAGCCAGGTGGGGTTGATCTCTTCTTCCAGGCACCCAGTGACAGAATGAGAGGACACAGCCTCAAACTGTGCCAGGGTAGGTTTAGGCTGGATGTTAGTAAGAAGTTCTTGCAGCAAGAGTGATTGACATTGGAATGGACTGCTGGGGGAGGTGGTGGAGTCATCATCCCTGGAAGTGTTTAAGAGGAAGGTGGATGAGGCACCTAGTGCCATGATTTAGTTAATTAAAAGTGTTAGGTGATAGGTTGGGCTCAATGATCTTGAAGGTCTTTTCCAACTTGATTAATTCTGATTCTGATTCTAATTTCTCTCATCAAAATATTCCAGTTACCCTCAAACCATCACAATCCACCCCTCTATATCATTCATTGTTTTGCATGAAATTATCTGTCTAATCCAAAACAATATTTACAGTGATGAGTATTACAGTCCGTATTTTCAGTTTATTCTTCATTCTGGCTAAGATGTAGATGATTCAAAAGCTCAGGAAACAGGGAGCACACTTGTACTTTGACTATCACTCACCATACCATAAGGGCTTGGTTCACTTAATCTGCTTAATAGCAACACAAATGTCACAGTCATGTGTGACTGTTAAAGAGACAAACTTTCCTGACTGTGCAAGGACTGGGTAATTAATGATGAACTTCCCACAGAGCTACAGGGCTGATGGCCACTGAAGCTGTGGGAAAAATAAAATCAACAGACCAAAGTTATTAACATTTCATGAAGTGTTTTGTTTTGTTGTTTTGGTTTGGGTCTGGTTGGTTGGTCACGTTTTGGGGTTTTGTTTGTTGGTTTTCAACTTTTAAGGAAATTCTGCTCTCTGTCATTACAGCAATTTCTGGAGAATGAGCAGGAGATACTGAATGCAGTGACAGCTCTAACAACAGAGATTCAACAACGACAGGAAAAGATTGGTGATATCAACAGCAGGCTACAAAATAAGCTGGAAGGACTGAATTCTCTGTTTGACAAAAAATCTAGAATGGATAACCCCTGTAAGACATGCTAAATTTTTTCCTTTCCTGCCCTTTAAAAAAAAAATTAAATCCCAAAGTATGATAACACTTAGCAGTTTGTGATCATAGAATCATAGAATTTTTCTGGTTGGAAAAGACCTCCAAGATCATCAAAGTTCAACCAACAACCTGAGGCCATTAAACCATGTCCCCACATGCCATGGCCACATGTTTCTTGAACACCTCCAGGGATGGGGACTTCACCACCTCCCTGGGCAGCCTGTTCCAATGCCTGACCACTCTTTCACAAGTATTTTCGGAGTACTTTTCCTCATTAAAAAGTTTCTACAGCAAATCCCACCAAATTTTACACATGAAAGTTCCTCCAGCTGCCTTTAAAGATCACCAGGAGTCTGTGATCTCAATTTTTAACCTGAAAAACTGAAGGCCTTTCATTTGGTACACAGCTGAAGAATTCCTGGTTGCAGCATTAATCACCCTCTGAGATTTAGTACTTGAATAATTAGTACCAGATGCAGCAGATGTAAGGACAGTTTTAGAAGCTCCTCCCATCCCCTCCTACTTTTACCACCTGGAGGTCCGATCTCAATTTCTAAATCCTGTTTGCATTCCACAGGTTAAACAGTTTCATTCCTTCCATCACATGGGAGATTCACTGACCAAGTGCTAACACCTATATCTAAGGGAGGCAGCACTTCAGGGCTTGCTTGAAAATATGCAATGGATAAATTGTAACTTTTCTGCCAAAAGCTGAAACAGCCTCATGAACCTCAGCTTAGATGCAGGTAGGGCTTGTGACAGGGCAAAGGAGAAGGGATTGAAGCTGGAAGAAGGGAGACCTAGACTGGAGATGAGGAAGGAATTCCATACAGTGAGGGTGGTGAGACACCAGAATAGGCTGCCCAGAGAGGCTGTGGATGTCCCTCCCTGGAGGTGGTCAAGGCCAGGCTGGAGAAGACCCTGAGCAACCTGTTCCAGTGGAAGGTGTCCCTGCCCATGGCAATGGGGCCAGAGCAGATGATCTCCACTGTCCCCTCCAACCCAAACCACTCCATGAATCCATGAATTTTGTCTCTCCAGCAAGCCAAGAGGCCCAGAGTGCCTAGTGCCAGCTTGAGATGCTGATGTAAGTGTCCAGAATTGCTCTGCTGAAGCTCAGCTGGGTGGGCATCTGGAGCAGCATCAGTGCCATGCCAGAGCAGGCACACACAGGAGGAAGGATGTGGTTTCACAGTTAGTTTAGGAATATGCCACACTTCTGCCAGAAGTTCCAGTTCTGTGCCCTGGCCTGAACCAGTGCTCACACTCACCAGACTTCAAGGTCAGGGGACAGTCCGAGATGAGAATTGGTGACAGGGAAGACACTGGCAATGCTGACAGTTCCTCCTGAGAGTCATGGGTTGACAGGGACTGCTCCTTTCCAGCACAGCACAGCCCTCACCGGCTCAGTGCAATCATGGAACTCCTCTCCTCACTCCTATGCTCATCCTGGGAGAAAGAAAAGCCTGGCTGAACCTTCTCTGTGAGGCCCCTGCTGAAGATTGTCACTAGGAAGCTCTCCTCAGCCTTTTCTCTTCCAGGTCAAGCAAAGCCACCTCGCTCAGCCTCTCCCCACACATCACAGGAGAGCTCTTAAGTGGCTTAGTGACCCTTTGCCAGCCTTTCTTGCCAGGACACCATTTTGGATGCAACCTCGCAAGCACACTGGGGGCCAACAATCTGCCAGCCATGCTCTTGCTAATGTAGCCCAGCATCAGCCAGTCCTCACCAGCACAGGACAATTCTACTGCCAACTCTGCAGGGTGTCCTACTGACCTTCTCCAGCCCCACCTCAGGGAGATGGGCACAGGCAACCAAGGCATCTCCAACTTCCCTGCTCACCCTCATCCCCAGGGATCTAGAGGAGCTGGCAGCCTGATCACCACAAGCCAACTGCAGACACATCACTCTTTCCAGATGCTCCCAGCTGCTGGAGCAAGGAGGAAAGGCCTGTAGTAATGTTTTTGCTTTGCCAGCTCAGTAATGCTCAGGAGGGGCTTTTGACAGTTCCCACCAGGAGCCTGAAACAGTCATTTTTTATGACCACTGCCTCAAAGTATCAGGGATTTACTTTGTCCAGCCAAACGCATTGTGCAGGTGGGTTTGCATATCTTTACTCTCCAGATTCATTTCTCTGGCTTTAGATCTGACAACAGAGTCAGAGAATGATTTGGGATGGAAGGGACCTTAAGGATCATCCAGTTCCAACTCCTCTGCCATGGGTCAGGTACACTTCCCACTAGCTCAGGTTGCTCAAGGCCTCATCCAACCTGGCTTTGAACACCTCCAGGGAGGGGGCATCCACAACTTCCCTGGGCAACCTGTCCCAATGTCTCACCAGACAGAAGGAGAGCATCAAGATTTGGGTCAGGTCTACACAAATTCAGCATTTTGGTTTTAGAGTGAGTAGTCCACTTGCCAAAAATGGGAAAAAAAAAAAAAAAAAGAGCACTCCTCTCAAGCATCTACTGCCTTGCATCTTGCCACCTGGAAAACTCCTTTTCGGTCCTTTGAGGTGCCACAAGAAGACATTGCTGTCCCATGGAGAACTTAATGAGCCAGTGAAGATGTCTGGTTACTACCCCAAGCAGAAATGACAAAGAATTGGTCACAAAGAGGCTGGTTTCAATGCAAACACTGCAGTTCAAATTTTTTTTCTTTTTAAACTCCTTTCTCCCCCATCTCCTTCCTTTTCTCCCATCTTTGTCTTTTCACCTCCCTTTCCCTCCTTTTCCTCTCCATCTCCCTTCTTTCAGCACCACCTCCTCTTTTCCACCATACCTGTCCCCTCCCCACCCCACACAGCATTTTACTCTTTTTCCCCCCAAACCCACAGCACCTGGGTTCTGTTGGAGTCTCCTCCCACCCCAGCTGTGAATACTTTGCCCTCCCTGCACACTCCCCTTTATAATCTGCCCCAGGAAAGGCAGAAGCCCTAAGTTTGCCCAACTGGGTAGAGGGATCCTCCTCCTGTCATCAGTGGTGAGTCTTCATGGTGTGTACACCAGGTGAATGGTGGAGGGGATCAAAGGCTGGAGGGCCTGGTGGCCCCCCAGCTAGGCAGGGTAGAGGCTTGATGCTCACTAACATCACCCATGGGTGTTGGCTGGGCCTCCTTATTCAGGCTGAGCTCCTCTATGTTCAGTTCCTTCTTTCTGCTCTCTTGTACAGCTGAAAATGCCAGGAATAAATCTGTGATGTGCTATGAGAAGTATTGCATGAGCTTGGAGGGAATGTCTGAGAATGCCTAATGAGGGCAACAGAACAGAATTCAAGTCTCATGGACACTCTTTTATGTCAGAATGGCTCCAACTCTGTCTCCTTTTTGGAACTAAGTTAAAGCTAATTTTATTCAGTATGAGGTGAAATCCTGGCTGTGTGAAGCCAGGACAGGGCACTGGCTGACGATGATGGGGTTCAGGAGTTGACTTTATTAAGCTGCTGGACAGCCAGAGGTTTGTAGAAATTGTTACCTCAAAGCATGTGTGTTTCTGCTTCAAACTGCATTAATTTTTGCCTGGCCTAAGCAATCTCACTTCACACCTTTGTGACTGCAATCTGCAAACCTTCAGATGCTCTGTGGGTTGGTTGGAAAACATATTGGGTTTTTTTTCCCATGTGGATGTGGTAGTTTAAAGCCTATTGGGAAGTTCCCATAAGTGAAATTGGGACTTTCCTGAAAGTTCAGTGCAGAATCTAAATAAATTAGGTCACTGTAGGTGAAGGAATAATGATGATAGAGCCTGTATCATTCATTGGTTTGCAAAGAGGTATAAAAGAGCAATGGATAAACAAGTTCCATCTCTTAGCTTTTGGGTGCTGGCAACCTGTGTCACTATCTCACCCAACAGAAGTAGAACATCAAGCTTGAGGTCTACACAAATTCAGCTTTTTGTTTTTGGAGTAGTCCACTTGCCAAAAAAAATTAAAAGAGTACTCAAGCATCCACTGCCTTGCATCTTGCTGCCTGGTGAAGTGATTGTCCTTTGGGGGACCTGGAGTTCACTCTGACAGCTCTAGGGTGTCAGACTTTGCATAATCAAGACAACCTTTCCAGAATAATTTTGATAATATGACTTGAGGTGTTGCTGTCTATTGTCCAGCAGTGCCAAGATCACTAATCATATCATAGAATGGTTTGGGTTGGAAGGGATCTCAAAGATCGTTTAGTTCCAGTCCCCCTGCCATACCTTCCACTAGCCCAGATTTGCCCAAAGCTCCATCCTGCATGTTCTTAGACACCTCCAAGAAGAGGCTTCCAGAACCTCCCTGAGCAACCAGGAAAAGCCACATGTGAACTGTTCTCTCACAAGGAGATGATACCCTCAGTGTATGTCCCATTCCTTTGCATGCTGGTGTTTCACTTTTGGTACCAAACCTCTTTTAAAAAGTTTTCCTGTAGCCTTAAGTAAGCATTGAGTGGCTGTCCCTATATGAAGGGAAGGTCTACTACAAATGTCTCCACCAACTAATTCCAGAAGGCAAGAGACTATGCTTCCTTCAAAGCCTGCATAATTTGGTGCACCAAATCTTTTTCCTCTTACTTCAGCTCCAGTTTAGGAACAAAGGTCTATATATGCAGTCACCACAGCCACACCTGCCTCTTACCAAAACACACTGAAAATGCACTTCATGGTGAGCTAATGCAGCTCACCATGCAAAGCAAGCTCACTGCAGAACATGAAAACCCCTGCCGCTGGGAACTGCCTGCATTTCAGAGCTGAAGTGGGTGAACACAAGCTGAAATTATCTCAGCTGTTAATAAAGTAATTGTGCTAGCACTGTTAGAGTACCTTCTTTCCCTTCCCCAGCTGTTAGGTCTCAGCTATGTATATTTGAAAGCCATCTGGCACAGATCCTCCCAGCCAGATTAAATCATTTCATCTTTCATACAACCTCAGCAGAATGATGCTGCTAGATACTGCTCTAAATTAAGTATTGATTTGCACTGAATTCCACAGGCTCCAAGTTTTGCACAAGTTTCAGTCCCTGAGGGAAGAAGAATAGGCAGACCCAAGTGATGCAAAGCAATTTAAAATGTGATATCAATGGTGAGAGCAGCAGCACCTAATTGGAAGTGAAAAATCTCCCGCTCAGTAAGATCCTGCTTTATATAATAATAGCCAGGAAAGGTTCAGGAGTACCACTCTTCCTCAGATAAATCAAGGGCTAGCCTGTTTCTTGTTCCTGTCTGCTCTAAGAAACTCAGAAAGCAAGTTTGGATGCACAGTGACAAGCATTTTTCACTTCCTCCACTGCATTATAAGAAGGCAGAGACCTAATGTAATATTTTTTAATCTTTTATTTAGAGCAAAGATTGTTGTGGATAGATCCAAATCACCACTTCTGGAAGGCCAGAAGTTGAAGGCCAGTACTCAAAAGTACTCTTTGATCTGCTGTCAACAGTAACTTCAAGTTCTTCTATGTGGAAAGATTAACTCTCTCTTGGGGATGATTTCACACGATGATCATCACACAAGGAGGAACTTTCCCACACCGCTGAGCTGAAAACTTGTGCTGCTTCTGTTGCACAGACTGGGCTTGAGGACTATGTCAACACAACTCATCTACAGCTGCTGCTAAAGCAGGGGCTCCTGAAGAGCACATTCTATTCATCTTGCCCTTGCTACCCAGCTGAAAGAGTTGCAGGCACCTCCAGCAATTGGTGGTTGTTCTCATCTCCAGCAGCCTGCTCCAGCCGCTGGTCTCCCTCTCTCAGCCCTTCCCCAAGTAATTCCACCATCCCCTGAAGGGCCTCCTCTGGGATGCCTTTGTGCTGCCCCTGGGCCAGCTCTGGAGGCACGCACAGGAGGATGCTCCCTTTTATGCTGGCTGCCGTTGCCAGGCGCTGGCCCTGTGATATCACCGAGATGGGGCCCTGCCCACTGCCCCTCCAGACAGCATCCTTCAGAGAAAGGCCTCTGGGCTTTGGCCACTGCTGCTTCTGTCCCTTGAAATGCAGCTCCTGAGGGATGGGATTAGAACCCTTCATGTGCCAGCTGTCCCTCTGAGCTCCATCACAGCTCAGCCAGCTCAGGGCTGTCAACAAAGAGGGCGACTGAGTTTGGGTCCTGTTGGGAAGGCTAAACCAGTGCCAGTGCAAAGCACTTTACCAGGGCTTTGGAAAGGCTCACTTCATGTTCTTCTGCCCCGACTTGAAAGTGTCGGTACCAGAAGCTGGACAAACTGGGGGTGACCTTGACACCTGCATGTCTATCGTGAGCTGCAGCAAAAGCAGTGTGGCCAGCAGGGCCTGCAGGAAGGCTGCAGAGGGTCATAGAATCATAGAATGGTTTAGGTTGGAAGAGACACCAAAGTTCATCCAGTTCCAACCCCCTGCCATAGGCAGGGACACCTCCCACTAGATCAGAACACGCAAGACCTCCTCTAGCCTGGCCTTGAACACCTCCAGGGAGGGAGGAGCCACAACCTCCCTAGGCAACCTGTACCAGTGTCTTGCCACCCTTACTGTGAAGAACTTTCTCCTAACATCCCATTTAAATCTCCCCTCTGCCAGTTTGAACCCATTCCCCCTTGTCCTGTCATTACAAGACCTTGTGAACAGTCCCTCCCCAGCTCTCCTGTAGGGCCCCTTCAGATACTGGAAGGCTGCTATAAGGTCTCCTCGAAGCCTTCTCCAGGCTGAAAAGTCCCAACTCCCTCAGCCTGTCCTCATAGCAGAGGTGCTCCAGACCTCTGATCATCTTCGTGGTCCTCCTCTGGCCTCTCTCCAGCAGTTCCATGTCCTTCTTGTGCTGGGGGCTCCAGAACTGCACACAGTACTCCAGGTGGGGTCTGACGAGAGCAAGATACCTTTGCAGATTGCTTTTCCTGCTGTAGTGGTTTAGCAGTTACCTGCCCCCCCACCTTTTGATATAAACCCAGGCTAGGACTCAGAACACTGGAAGTTGATAAATGAAGCTTTGTATTTACAGCAATGCACAATACACAAGCAGATATTTACAATGTATTACAGATATTTACAGATATATACAGTGAATAAGTAATACAGAAACACCAGAGCCCTCTCAGAGACCTAAATCCCCAAGAGGGGTAACCAACCACCCCCTACCACCTTTCCCCCCTTCCCCAATCTTATCTCACCAGCTGCTGATGCTGCAGATAAGCTGGGATAGATCAGCCAGGGGGATTAGTAGTAGGAAAGAAGTTGGTAGAATTATTAAGAATCAGCTACAGAAGACAGAGACAAAGGAACCATGTAAGGAGCAGCCACAGCCAGAGAGGCCTGAAGCAGTCTGCCTATCTATGTTTGGGTTACACTTTTTTTAGAACATTTTTTTTTTCTTTCTCAGTAAAGCTCTGGGTGAAGTGCCATACTGTGTTTTCCTCTCTCAGCCAGTAGTCTAATTTCTCACTCAAATTCTCCAGTTAGTTCAAATCAGCACACCTGCATAGTGCTGCCCTAGGTACCCACATGCCTAATGTGCCTCTGATGATGTGCCAGCTGTGCAAAACTGCGTTCAGGGAATTTTAGAGAAAAATGTGCCAATGACTATGGAAATGACATTTTAACACACAAGTGTTAAACTCATATCAATAGAACTGTCCTCTAGATTAATGTGGCTACAAATTACATACTGTACATAGCGGTATAGGCAGCATTTGATTTCCTTAAGGAGTTCAGTTGCTTCCTTAATCCTTAAAATAGCCTTACTTCTGTGTGCAAGCCCTGGTTTGCTTGCACACATTTTAGAATCATAGAACTAGTCAGGGTTGGAAGGGACCACAAGGATCAGCTAGTTCCAACTCACCTGCCATGCAAAGGGACACCCTACTCTAGATTAGGCTGGACACAGCCTCATCCAGCCTGGCCTTACCTCCAAGGAAGTGGCCCCAGCCACCTCCCTGGGCAACCCATTCCAGGCTCTCACCACTCTCATGCTGAAGAACTTCCTCATCACATCTGGTCTGAATCTCCCCACCTCCAGCTTTGCTCCGTTCCCCCTAGTCCTGTCACTAACTGATAACCTCAAAAGTCCATCCCCAGCTTTTTTTGTAGGCCCCCTTCAGATACTGGAAGGCAGTGATAAGGTCACCTGGGAGCCTCCTCTTCTCCAGACTAAACAGCCCCAACTCTTTCAGTCTGTCTTCATAGCAGAGATGCTGCAGCCCTCTGATCATCCTTGTGGCCCTTCTCTGGACACACTCCAGCATGTCCACATCCCTCTTGTAATAGGGGCTCCAGAACTGGATGCAGTACTCCAAGTGGGTCTCACCAGAGTGGAGTAGAAGGCAAGAATCACCTTCCTCGACCTGCTGGCCACACTTCTCCTGATGCAGCCCAGGATCTGGTTGGCTCTCTGAGCTGCAAGTGCACACTGCTGGCTCATGTTGAGATTCTCATCCACCAGCATCCCCAAGTCCCTCTCCGCAGGGCTGCTCTCCAGCCAGTCTCTGCCCAGCTTGTATTAGTGCTTAAGATTGCCTCGACCCAGATGCAGTACCTTGCACTTGGCCTTGTTGAACCTCATGAGGTTGGCTTGTGCCCACCTCTCCAGCCTGTCCAGTGAACGTGTAGAAGCAGTGAAGGTGTCAACTGGCACTGCACATTTAAAAAAAAAAAAAGCAAAAAGCTGAAAGGCAAAGGCGCATCTGATACGCCGAAACGAAACCTCTGTGGAGAAAGAGGAGAGCGACATCTCGAGGCAGCCTGGCTGACATGACAGCCCTCGAAACTCGGGAGCTGCCGGCAGGCCAGAGCTCTTCCGAGTGGTGAAAGGTAAAAGGATTTTAAAAGCGCTAGTCACGCTTAAATACGGAAATACACTCTTGTTTGAACTGCAGCAGTCGATCATCCGCGCAGTAGGAAGTGTTTATGCTGAGAAGAATTTTCTCTTACTTTCCTTACTGTGTTTAGACCTTCAGTACTGCTCTGCACTTTTTACTTGACCCTCAGTAGTACTCTGGCAACACATATAGGACACACACTTTGGGTGTCTTCCAGTACAATAGAGCAGACTAGAACCTATCAGTAGATATCTGGCTTCAGCAAGGCTCGAAGCTCACTTCTAGACAGCCTCAGACTTTTTGGCAATTTTTGTCAAGGTGTTCACATAACTTGATGCATGTAGAGTATAGAGAACAGTATCTCCTTAAAGAGATGGAGGGGTCTCAAATTGTTTGTATTAAATCTGCGCTGCTTTGCCCTTGAGCTGTTCCAGAAGTTTTTGTTAGTGCAGTGACACTGCATAAAGAGCTGTACTTTTATCAGCTGAGAAAATCCATTCCTGATCACAGCTGTATGAGTACAGCTGTGGCCACATAGTAAGGGATGTGAGCTGTTGGCACCACTCATGAAACACAGATCTGAAGCCTCCCTCATAGGAGGAATCTGAAGCGACTGCTGAAAGGTGCCAAGAACATTTTTCTCCTATGTAGTTAACAGGTGCTTTATAGGCATGTGGTTTGCTAACAACTACCAGGAAAAGAAAATCTATAACCTGTTTTTAGATGGAAATTTATAGTCAAGGTATAAGAAAATGGATGTAGTGAGGATGCTACTGCTTAATCATCTCAATACACAAAGTACACAGACTATAATGTGGGTGGTACAGAGTTTTGCAGCACACTTCCTCTCCTTCTAACCTAACGGTCAGACTAAAGGTTCATGAAGAACCATCCTCAACATGATTTATTTTTTGACAGAATAATGAAAGTCTCTTTCCACAGAAGCTAACTTCTGTGATGAGAAAAGCAAGCTCAATGCTACATTCAAGCTTTATTGAGAGTCTAGTGAAAATTAGGTTCAAACACCGCCTGAAATACTGCATTAGGAAATAAACTTACACAAGCACATGGTTGTACTGGAGTGCCACAAGCAGATGCACAGTGACAGATATAAAAATGCTCCCCTTGATCTACACCAGATAGCTCTGGAGCAGACACAGTGCAGCTTTTTAATATTACACAGTCTCTCTCAGAGGTGTTTCACCTATCAGTCTTGTACACAAATAATTTATTTCAAACAGAAGATTTTACAAACACCAAAGTTGCATGACCCAGATCATTAGGACAGCATTGTTGGCACAGGCTCCTTTTAATGTCCATTCCCACCTTCTGAGAGTATGCGTGATGGCTCGGTGTACTTGGCTGTCAGGAGGTAGAAGAGGGCAGGTGCAGGTACCAAGGCAAGCAATGGCAGGTCCTGCTCAAGCTTATCCAGTTTGGAAATGGAGATAATTCCATACGCATGGAGTAACCAGTGGCTGAAGAGGACAACAAGCCTTTTCTTCCTGACAAGAAGGTCCTTGAAAGACTGTCAAATTGAACACAGTATCCTGTTAGCAATCAGCCTGCCACCTAGTACCCAATGTTTAAGAGAAGTTCTAGGTATCACACAGAGAACTGCGCAAAGCCTCCTGCGCTTCAGCCCTTTCAGCACATTACACAGCTTCTCAGTGCACTACAGGAGGGAAACCTGGCAGAAGCTTCCTCCAGACAAGAGAAGTCATGAAAGACGAGGCCTAAATGCAGAATACACTGCTGAGAAAAGGCAAGAGACACCAACCATGTTTACCTACCTCCACTTCAGAAGCAGACATGTAGACAGCCAGTGTAACCAGAGACAACACCAGTATGATGTATGGGAAGGCATAATCTAAAGGCAATATTGAACACCTTAGCAGGATGAAGAACATATGGCACACACTTCAGCAGAGAGAAGTTTTCCACGTGTAACCATGGGTGTGAACTGAACTGAGCTACTACAGCCTGCCTCTCACCATTACAAACATGCACAGTGGTGAGGGCCAGCCAAGCACAACTACTCTCCACTTCCACCCCAGGTTTTCAAACCATTTCTAGTATTTCTAGGGGGAGTTACTGAATGTTTAAGTCACTAATTGGAAAAGGCAGAGGATTAATAAAGCAGTCAGGTTGAGTGGGGATTTAGCGGGACCTGGCCACTTCACATGACGAGTGCACAGGAAACTAAACCAAAACCAGATAATCTCCCCAAGCATCCACTTTAACTTCTCTCTGAAATCAGACAAACTCTGTCTCAGCAGGAAGAGGAGTTTAAAGCCCCCTCTATTTCCATTTTACAAATAGGACAGTCTCCAGCAGCACAGCAAAGTGGTGTTGGTCAGAAGCCTGGCAACCTTTCCAGGTCAGACTCCTCACAATCACCTTAAACAATGTCCTTCTTTTCAAAGCAAAGAGAGTGTTGTGTCCCTTCCCTCCCTCCCATAAGCCACATATTAGGAGAGAACTCACAGAGCAGGCCTCCTCCAACAGCCTGGAGCACAGTGAGGATGGGGAAGAAGTAGAGTGCTGCATAGATGCTTTTAAAGCGATCAGACTTTCCCAAGCCACAGGCAATTTTCTTAACCAGAAGAGGACGAAGCAGCATCATTAACACAAGACAGAAGGCATAATAGATAAACACTATGGTGTACCTGGGGAAGGAAAACAAACAAACAAACAAAAAAAACCCGAGAAGCTCAGAGAAGCTCATTAAAAGGTGCAGTTTTCTCCTGCAGACTCAATTTAGGACCAGGAAATTTGGGGTTGGTCAGTCAAGTCTAAGGAACTAACAATTGAATGATGTACGCTTAGAGCAATGGGCTCACTTTTGCTAGAGGAAACACAACTGTCGAAGTGTGTTGTTTGGAAAAGACCTTTAAGACCATCAAGTCTAACCTTCAAACTAACACCACCACAGCCATAAAACTATACCCCGAAGTGCCACATCCACACTTGAACACCTCCATATTTCTTGAACAGCCCCTGAGATGGCAACTCCACCACCTCCTTGGGCAACCTATTGCCATGCCTGAACACTCTTTCCATAAAGAAATTTTTCCTCATGTTCAATCTAAACTTCCCCTGGTGGAACTTAAGGCCATTTTTTCTCACTCTATCACCTGATACTAGGGTGAAGAGACTGACCCCCACCTCACTACAACCTCCTGAAGAAAAGGGAGTGGAAAATGAAGTTTTACACTGCATAGTTAAATAGCTTGGACTGTATCACCTTCTCTGACAACTCAGAAAGTCATACGGTATTGTCAAGTGCTTCACGCAGAGAACAGCTCAATGGATGAAAGACTTCAGGAAATAGCTACTCATTGGTCTGACTTATATCCAAACAATTAATTTTACACCTTTGAGAAGAGGCATGGACAGAAACACGGCTGTATAAAACAGAGGGACAGACAGGAGCACAAAAGCCTTTTCACTCACAGGGGATAGACGGCTTCATGCGTACAGTGCACGGTGGTTATGTAGTCAGGACTGGGGTTGTACAGCATCGTGTACCAGTCTGAAAGCTTCTTCACCTTGCAGGAGCGGATATGCAGAGAGCCCACAGGGTCGCTGACAAGCAGGGTAACAATGGCTGCAATGCTGCATTCAAACAAGGCTGTGATATGCTGCAAAAATGCACTGGAACTGTGGAAGGAGAGAGATTCACTACTATAGCTTAAATAAAAACTTAAGTAGTTGAGGCTGAATGTAACTATAATTTACGATCTTGGGTGATAGAGTGTGTAAAATGTGACTGAACAACATTCCAGCTTCTTTAATGCAAGCCTGCTGTAGCACAAGCCTTCATGGCAGCTGAGGGACATCAGCACTCACACTGTTGCAGTCTCCAAAAAAGCAACAGTGAGGATAAGAGACCGCAGGTCCCAGAAGGCACAACAATGTTGCGTACAACATAAGTAAACTTTCCAAGGCTTCAAGTCCTTATTAAAGATGGCACACATTTGTACAATGAACTGTCTCAGACTCCCTTGATTTCAGTGTTTAGCACCCTCCAGAGACTTTGCTTCTGAAGAGCTCAGGTCTAGCACCTAATGGCCACATGCAGCAGTGTTTTTAAACTTCTAAACAGAAATTCCTTAGGCACCACAATGACGTAAAGGTGACATCAGCTATGCTATCAGGGCCAAACTCCAGAATGCACATTCCTAAAGAGAACCTTAAATCCATTCTCTCATTGTGCGGGTATAGCACCAGTGACTGGGGCTGCTGCAGGTTGAAGGTCTGGCCCAGGAGAGAGGGGATGACCCCACATGCTGCTATTGAAAAACCCTAACCAGCCCAAATTGCCAGGTAGACTGGGCACCACCACATTAAAAATAAAGATCATGTCCAGAGGGCACTGACTGGCTAGAATAATCTGCAGGACTCTTCCATTTGTAAATAACACTTCCTCCAATTGCCCAAAGCTCACTACAGTACTACTCTACTGGGCTGTACTACTGTATCAGCTCAACTAAAGCATAAACAGTACAATCCAGCATCTCAGGTTATGGATCTGAGATTTTCATCTGCAAATAATTTATCTGAGGAAGTGGTACACAGACCTCTTTTTTCCTGAATACCACTCAATAAAGAACCAGTGTAAAATGAGGGGTAGCATGGCCATGAAGCCAAGGTACAGCCAGTCATAGCGGTCCGGAGATCCCACACATTCCCGGCAGATTTTGTTGTCATCGGTTCTCTGACCTCTAGGGCACACCTGTGAAAAGCAGAGAGTGTATTTACAAACCATCTGAGCACCAAGAACAAATCACTGCAGTTCCTAGAAAACAGCCTGAAGTAGCAAGGACGAGAACTATATCAGGTTTTTAGAGATAAAACAGCAGCCTCAGCAATTTCTAAGCTTTGCTCTCTCTGGCTCTTGCTTTGTAATACCAAGTGAAGCAAAGTATTCACACAAGTTTTCCCCTCCTGCTGGCACATCATCTGCCTTTCCCCACTAAGCTCACTCACCTGGCTGCTCACAAACACTGACCCCCGCCCCAAAGTTTCTTTCTCCTTTTACGTTCTACCCTCCCTGGATCTTGCTCTCCTTTTGTAACCCAATAAAATCAATGGGCAGGCTGATTTCAGCACAGCTCTCCACACCATCCTGTTCTGTTCCATCTTCTGTAGGCCTTCTGCTCAGCTACCGTTTAGCACCGAGACTTCTCAACTACCCTCGGGGAATATTTCTTTGAGCAGTTTGTGTTTTCGGTAAGGAAGCAGAGCCAAGCTCTTCACAGGACTCATCTGATTCCCATAGCATCTCGGATCTGAGCAGCGAGCTTATAGCATGATCCACATCAGGCTCTGGAGCGTTCCAGCCAGGACCTAGTCCGTGAAGGAGTGAGACCATCTCCCCCCATCCCGGCCGCAGCCTCGTCCACGCTGCACTTACCCCGCACTCCCCGTAGGTCTCCACGGAGCCGTTGATGGACAGGACAGTCCTGCCGCAGTACAGCCCGAGGCAGGCGGGCTGGATGTCCACAGCTGCGGGGAAGAAGCGGCTCACGTTAGCGCGGCGCTAGGCTCCTGCCCGGCCCGGTCCGCACAACACGGCTCCCCCGCAACCGAGATTCACCCAGAGCCACCCCCATCCCGCTGCAGCCGCTGACAACTCACTCCCAGCCCCATCCCAGGACCGCCGAGCCCAGTGCCCCCTGCTCGGCTCGCCCCGTCCTACCGGAGCGGAACATGCCGGTAACCCAGCAACAAGCCCTCCGCCGACCCACTTCCGGGCACGCCCCTCCCTCTTCCGCTTCCGCTTCCGCCGCGCTCTGCGATCCGCCGCCGGGCGGTGCTATGGGAGGGGTCGCGCGCAGGGGGCGGGGCCATGGCGGGGCCGCTCCGCCTCGGGGCGCGGCTCGGGCGGGGCTCGCGCTCCGTGCAGCTGCCGTGGCCGAGGGCAATGGCGGAGCCTGAGGGCGGCGGCGGCGGCGACGGCCGAGCGGGACGGCGGCTGCCGCCTCACTCGCCCTCGGGCCTGACGCTGCAGACGGTGGAGATGCACACGGGCGGCGAGCCTCTACGC
>VWZI01003535.1:151838-162331 GCA_013396835.1 Psilopogon haemacephalus | reverse complement strand
GGCCACGCAGGACCGCGTGCGGCGGGCGCTGATGCACGAACCGCGGGGCCACGCCGGCATGTACGGGGCGGTGGTGGTGCGCGGTGGCGCCGCCGCTGCCGGTGCCGACCTGGCGGTCCTCTTCCTGCACGGCGCCGGCTACAGCGCCATGTGCGGCCACGCCGTCATGGCCCTCGGCCGCTTCGCTCTCGACTACGGGCTGGTGGCGGCACCCGTCTGCCCCGAGACCGCCGTCCGCCTGCGCTGCCCCTGCGGGCTCGTCACTGCCTTCGTGCCCTGGGATGGCCACCGCAGCGGCAACCCGGTCCGCTTCCACAGCGTGCCCGCCTTTGCTGCCGCCACCGGTGGGCACTAAAGCTGCCGCTCTGGGTTTCGGGAAGGATTGGTCGTGACCGTGCTGGGTTTGGGGGCTGGTGGTCTGGCCATACGGCTTCTGGCGAATCCCTGTCCCAGTTCTGATGTTCTTCAGAGGCTGTCAGGGATGGTGTAAGGAGTCACATACTGCTCTCTGGCGTGGGAGCACTCAAGTCATTGTCCCTACCTCCCTGCTTGCATATGGCTGGGTTCCTTTACTTGTGATCCTATGTGGCACCTCCTTTTCACCACTGCCCCTTTTTTTTCTTACCCAGATGTGACCATTGATGTCCCTGGTCATGGGAAGGTGGTGATCGATATTGGCTATGGTGGCACTTTCTATGCCTTCCTCAATGCTGAGCAGCTGGGCCTTGATGTGCACTCCTCAAAGACCAGAGACCTTGTCAGTGCGGCAAGCGTGGTGACAGAAGTGGTAAAGAAACAGGTATGGTGGAGCACTGTGGTACCCCACTGTGTGGTACCCCACTGTATGCCCCCCAGCGTGACTGCGCCAGACCAAGGTCATAGAATCATAGAATCAGTCAGGGTTGAAAGGGACCACAAGGATCATCTAGTTCCAACACCCCTGCCATGGGCAGGGACAACATACCCTAGATCCCTCCACAGCTTTCTTGTAGGCTCCCTTCAGATACTGGAAGGCAGCAATAAGGTCACCTGGAAGCCTCCTCTTCTCCAGACTAAACAGCCCCAACTCTTTCAGTCTGTCCTCATAGCAGAGGTGCTCCAGCCCTCTGATCATCCTTGTGGCCCTTCTCTGGACACACTCCAGCATGTCCACATCCCTCTTGTAATAGGGGCTCCAGATCTGGATGCAGGTCCTTTATTCCCCTGAGACACTCAGGATGGGAGGGAGGCTTATCCTTCCAGCACCATGTTGAATTTCAGTCTTCCTACAGCCTCACAAAGGTGTGAGAAGGAGCTTGCTTTGCCATTGCTGCATCCATCTCCACTACTGGAGAAACAGTGGTGGCCTTGTCCCTTTTCTCAGGGCTTGAGGAATCTCTGCTCCACAAAATGCTGACAGAATTGGTGAATCTGACTATGTTGTTCCCAGTTCAAGCTTCATCACCCTGAAAGCGAAGACCTGGCTTTCCTCTACGGCACCATACTGACAGATGGGAAAGATGCCTTTAGCGAGGAGCCCACCACCAACATTTGTGTGTTTGCAGATGAACAGGTACAGAAATGGACACCATTTCTTTGCCTTTGTACATCCACTGCAGAGATGAGGGATAGCTCTGCTGCTTCTTTGTTTGGACAGTGAAAATTGTTTCTGTTATGCTTCTGTCTCTGAAGAGCTGAGGGTCCCATACTGATTTAGTCCCTAGTGACAGAAATACTTCTGCACATCACAGATGGCATTTTAAAGGTTCATACCTATGTGCCTTACGTAGGAATTTACCAGGAGTTTAGGGGATGAAGCAGGATCCCAGACGTAGAACGTGTCTTTGAAGCCCTGATGAAGGGAACAGCTGCTGAGAATAAACAGAGCAAAAGACAAAATAGGGAGGTATAAACTTCTATCCTTGTCTGCAGTGGATAAAGTACATGTAAATAGGAGGAGAAGTTTTGTTTGGAATTCAGTGAGGAGCGTGGAGCATTTGGACAAATCACCTCAGAGCCTGGCCAGTGCTGTGTGTTTGGAGGGTTTTGAAAACCAGTCTGGCCAGCAGCATTGAGTATAAAGAGAACTGGTCGCACCTTGATGTATGAGAATGGGCAAGGTGGCCTCAGCACCTCTGTCATTTTGCTGTGGTGCTGGAAAGTTATCAAGTGCTCCCTAAGCAACCTCAACATTTATTATTAGGTCATTCATCTCAACAAGTTGTCAGAGCTAATCACAACCTAAAAGTACCCCAAACAGGCTTATTTTATCTTCTCATTTGTGGTGTATCTGCATTCTTTGCAAAACCCTGGGCTACAGGGATTCCACCAAGTGCAGTTAGAAAGGTGGCAGAGAGAACTGAGGGGATCAGTGTTGTTTCCTTTTAAAAGCCAAAATGCTACAGATGGTTCATCTTCTCTTCTGAACATAGGTTGATCGAAGTCCAACAGGTTCAGGTGTGACAGCTCGTATCGCCTTGCAGTACCATAAGGGACTCATCCAGCTGAACCAGACCAGAACTTTTCGGAGCAGCACAACAGGGTCTTTGTTCACTGGGAAAGCAGTGAAGGCAAGTGGCTCATGATAAACTTCACCTCTGTCTTGAGGTCTGACTGCTGGAAAAGTGCTGCTGCCTTGGCTCGGTGGAGAAGCAGAAGGGCCTTTCTGTACCTAGTGTGTGGAAGGAGGGAGGTGCTTGGGCATCTTTGCCTTTCCACAAGCCTCATATTTTGAGATTTTTTATTAGAGAAGCAAGGAACAGTAAGACCTTGTTCTGTTGTATGGCTTCTCTGCAAAGCCTCTCGGCCATCAGGAAAGAGCCAGGGTGAGAAATATTTACAGCACTGATGTAGATAAATCAACCAGGACCATTCTCAGTGGCAGCAAAGGGTGGACTCCTGGTTTATTCTCCTGCCTTTGCCACATGGCATCTGGCAGCACATGGCTGTGAAAGTTTGGACATGCCCCAGGGAGTACTTGGTTTTTGAGTGTAAGCAGCCACCAGCTCATCAGCCTCCTTTGAGGCAAACCCATGGTGTGGCAGTTCGGGGTCTCCTGAGCTCAGAGTAGGGGCAGCAGTTGCTGTGCAGGTGTGAAGCTTGTGCAGGTGAAGTGAGGCAGTAACAGGGCTGCTGCAGACTTTGGGATGTACTTGGGCAGGGCAGAGCACTTGGGGGTGACTGCGTCAGTGTCAGGTAGTGATGACATTTCGTGGGAGTGGGAGAGTGGAGAACATCCTGTTGCCTCTGTCCTGATCCTAATCCCTCTGCAGGAAGCCAGGTTTGGGGACTACAACGCCGTCATTGTTGAAGTTTCAGGAGAAGCCTATTACACTGGTACAGCTACCTTCACTGTCGAAGAGGAGGACTCACTGAAACATGGCTTTTTCTTCAAGTGAGCCGAGCCAATGGGCAGTGGCAAAGTCTGACTGATGGTGCTATGCCTCTCCAGCCCATATGTTTGTCTTCTCCTCCACATGGCTCATTGAAGTATGCCAGAGGAACAGCCTTTGGTGGTGTGACAGCGTCTGCCTTGTCTAGAGATAGCAAGCTGCATTCTCCTGTTGTGATTAGCACATTGGGTGTAATGTGATTTGTATGTATGGGCTGCTCTGAGAAGCCATAAGAAAATGGACCTGGTCTCAGAGACCTATCTTCAAATTGATGTGCCTTCTGTAGGTCTGCAAGCTAATTCCAAATGCAGATTCCTATTAAATGCCAGCTGAAAACACAGAGTTTATTCTTGTTTTCACTTACAGTCTTGTTTCCAGGAGTCTGCTGAGCGTATCATGGCTGTTGGGTTGAATTGCCTGCTGCTCTTCCTTGATGCCTCTGGCTTCAGCTGGCTGTGCTGCTCTGGCTCATGCCTCAGCTTCCCTGGTCTGCCCTGCTCAGGCCTGTCCAGACACCTCCTTTTTCACTGCACTTGCTTCCCCTCCTGTATCCTGGGGCTGGATGCAGGTATTTGCACAGAACTTCTCACTTCATGTGCACACCACACAGCTTCCCTAGACCTCCCTAAACCTTGCTTATCTTGCCTGCAAATATCTTGTGGTTAACTTTCAACAGGGACAGCTGTATTCAAAAGTCTGAGCCATTATGACCTTTGATTGCTAATTATTTACTGATGATTTTGTCTTGGCTTGGGGGCAGATTGCACAGCAGAGTGCACTCAGTGCGTCCTTTGCTGAAGTCCTACAAGGGATGATTGCTGTTGGAAAAACCAAACCGAGCCCTGGCAAGTAGGGCTTGAGGCCACTTGTTGCCTGTAATTTCCACTGTGTCTCCGGACAAAAAAGTCTTTAGTTATTGAAGACACTCATGGGAATGTTCCTTTTTAAAATGAGACATGAAAATGAGAATGATTCTGCCCAGTAGTTCATGTAACAGAAAGGGAGCAAGTCATACTGGAGAGCTTGGAAACTGCTGGTATAGAAGAGCCTGGGAGGAATTTCTTTGGTCAACTTGAAAATTGTAACTGTGAAATAGGAAAAAAGCCCCCTCATTCAGAGAATAGTTGCACTGCTAACAGGGTTGGATTTAGGCTGAGAACTAGGGGTCTTGCTCCTGGATTTCCTGCAACCCCCAGATAAAATCCTGTACAGCTTCTGATCCAAGTGGGTGTGAACTGACACACACATTGTCACACTTAGAATCATAGAACTGTCAGAGCTGGAAGGGACCCCGAAGGTCATCTAGTGCCAACCCCCCTGCCATAGGCAGGGACACCTCACACTAGATCTGATTGCTCAGAGCCCCATCCACCCTGGCCTTAAAAACTTACAGGGATGGTGCTTCTACCACCTCCCTGGGCAACCTCTTCCAGTGTCTCAATACTCTCATGGAGAGAGACTTCTTCCTAACATCCAATCTTGAATCTATCCACTTCTTGCCTCTGGTCCTATAACTACCTGGCATACTAAAAAGTCTCTCACCAGCTTTCTTGTAAGCCCCCTTCAGATACTGGAAGGCCATAATAAGGTCTCCTTGGAGTCTTCTCCTTTCCAGACTGAATTGCTGCAATTCTCTCAGTCTGTCTCCATAGAAGAGGTGCTGCAGCCCTCTGATCATCCTCGTGGCCCTTCACTGGACACACTCCAGCATGTCCGCATCCTTCTTGTAACGGGCTCCAGAACTGCATGCAGTACTTGCAGGATCAACTTCTTTGTGACCAGTCTCCCGTTCTGGCTCCTGGGGAAGAGCTAGGGCAGCAAGTCACAAAGCCCACAAAGTCAAGTTGGAAGCTCTTCAGTCATTGATTGACTCTCAGCCTTTATCATCTATTTACTATTTACATCCCTATGATGTTTTTTTTTTTTATTAGGAGCAAGTGTGGCTGAGTGGGAAGGCAGGGTCCTGCGGGAGTCCTTGGCCTGGCCTCAGGCTGGAGAAGATGGGAGGTGGTCCTGGCCGCTGCCGGTGTCTGGGGGCAGCTGACCCCAGCCCCTTTGTGATGGGCGGTGTAGAGCTGTGTGAAGAGAGGGGGCTGTGAGGGGAGACGNCGAGTGACCAGGAGAAGAGAGGAGTTGTTAAGACCCGTCCCCGACTCTGGGATGGGCACGGTGCCGGTGCAGGTAACGGGTGGGTGTCCCTGTCCCCAGCCCAGCCGTGATTGCCGGGCTCTCCCGCCCCGCGGGTCGCAGAGCGAGTCGGGCCGGGCCGGTTCCCCAGGCAACGGCTGCCCGGCGACGTCAGCGACTGGCAGGACCGCCGCTGCCCGCGGCAGACGGGGAGGGCGGCGGGNCCGCGGCAGACGGGGAGGACGGCGGGCGAGTGGGCAGAGCCTGTGCGGCCGCGGCGCGGGCCGGGGCATGAGGCTGCGCATGGAGCCGGCGGCGGCGGCCGTACCGGGCAACCTCTCCCGCGGCGGCGGAGGCAACGAGAGCGGCGGAGAGGCGGCGGCAGCGGGAGCGGGAGCGGCGGCGGGGTGGTCTGCGGCGGCGCTGGCATCGCAGGCTCTGGCGCTGCTGCTCATCTTCGCCCTCTCTGCTTTGGGCAACGGGGCCGTGGTGCTGGTGATCGCCCGGCACCGTCAGCTCCGCACGGTCACCAACGCGTTCGTGCTGTCGCTGTCGCTGTCGGAGCTGCTGGGCGCCCTGCTCTGCCTGCCCCTGACCTTCCTCAGCCTGCTCAGCCGCCCTCCCGGCGCTTGGCTTTTCGGCCAGCGCCTCTGTCTGGCCAGCGCCGCCCTCCACGCCGGGCTGGGCATCGCCGCCACCCTCACCATGGCCCTCCTCTCCTTCGACCGCTACTGCGCCATCGTCCGCCAGCCCCGACACAAGATGGGCCGCCGCCGTGCTGCCCAGCTCCTGGCGGCCGTCTGGCTAGTTGCCCTGGCCCTGGCCGGGCCCTGGTATGGGCTGGCGGGTGAGGGGCAGCGAGAGGCCCAGTCCGGAGCCTACCGCTGCGTCTACGTCCTGCCCTGGGGCTCCTCCCGGCTGGGGCCGCCCTACGGTGCGGCCCTCATCATCCTCTGCTACCTCCTGCCCTTCGCCCTCATGTGCTTCTGCCACTACAACATCTGCCGGGCGGTGCGGCTGGCCGAGAGCCGAGTGCGGCCCCTCACCACCTACGGGCACCTGCTGCGGGCCTACGGGGAGATGCGCACGGCCACCACCGTCCTCATCATGATCGTCTCCATCATCTGCTGCTGGGGTCCTTACTGCATCCTGGGGCTGGCTGCCGCCGCTGGCCACCTGCCCTTCTCGCCCACCATGGACGCCATAGCCAGCGGGATGGCCTGGGCCAACGGAGCCATCAACCCCCTCATCTACGCCGCCCGCAACCCCAACATCTCTGTGCTGCTGCGGCGCAGCCGCGAGGGTGGCTACAGGACTAGGAACAATGTGGCAACCTACGTCTCAGTCCCGGGTCGCCTGCCGCTGTCCAGGAGCCAGGCAGACCGTGTCCGGGAGCGCTACATCAACCGGCACAGCGGCCCCCCAGGCAGTGCCCCATCCTCTTCCAGCCCAGCGAGCGGGGGTGAGGTGGCCATGTGGGCCTGCAAGAACCCCGCTGTACTCTTCTGTCGGGATGGGCAACCGGACACCATCTCTGAGGCCACCTTGCAGGCAAAGACAGACACTGTCGATACCAGCCTCTGAACAGACAGAGTTCCAGGAGGGGATCAAGGCCATTTGGCTCCAGGGCCATCTCTGTGGAAACGAAGGGAGCCCTGACACTCGGAGCCCTTTGTAGCCATTCTACAAGGAAACTGGAGAGATGGGACTGTGTGAGCCGTGGTGCAGCTTCATCTCCATGATGTGAACTCTGTTTTGGTGACTTGGTCTTCAAGCAGCGAGAGCTGCACAGGGAAAGGAAGTCCCTCTTCAGCAGGCCTGATGCACTGGTGACAGCCACCAAGGCCTGCCAACGCAAGAGCTTTGTCTGCCAGAACCGATCAGCGCTTGCTCCAGACCTGCAGAAAGCACCGCAGCAGAGCCAGGAGACACACACAAATACAGCCCAAACTGACTGATTGCGTGGGCGATTTGTTAGGTGCCAAAAAAAAAACCCAAAAAACCCAACCCAAAACAAAACAATTGAAAGCTGAGCACTGGCAGCTGGAAGACACTGAAAACAACATACTGTGAAACCCTCATCCTGGCAGTTTTGTTGCTTTAACCCATTATGTGTGGAAGTGCTGATAAGTCACAAAGGACTGGCTAAAAAAGCCATCAGTTACGATAATTACCTTTTTTCTCCAAACTCTCAGGCACAGCAAGCCAGTAACTGTTGTGAAAGTGAAGATGTGTGATACCAAGGGGGAAGTAAAAGAAGATGAAACATCAGTTGTCAAAATTTCATCAGCCTTTGTTTTCGTATCTGCATCTTTTGTTTTGCAGGTGCAGTCAGCTTAAAATGCAATGAATGTGAGAAACGAGTTTGTCAGACTGTTTTAGGGAAAGGGCGTGGGTGTAGACTATGGTATCACTGAGTTTGTGCACAAGGTGTGCATCTTCTTCCTGAGCTCACACAACGTGTCTCACATGTCTTAGGAGTTTACTCATGCTTAGAGGAGCCCTGTAAGAGAGATAAGTGTCTGAAAGGAGAAGTAAAGCAACACCATGTGCTCTTTGTTAGCTCTTAAGCATGTAAAAGTGTGTACGTGAAGAGAAGAGGTACTATTGTGTTGATAGCAGCAACCTGTTGAGTGTAATACGTAAAAAAACAGCTCTGTTTGCCATTATAAAAAAGGAAGATAACAGAAGTGCAGTTGCATGGCTTGAATTCATATGAATTTATCAGCACAGGTGTTGGGGTTTTTTTGTCCAAAGGCCTGAAGCCTTAAATTAATATTTTGAACCACAAACCAAGGTTGGACTTTCCTTTGTCTTTGCCAGAATTAAATGTGAAAGACAGACACTGTTTTCCTTTGTACAGGCTTTAAGGTTATCATGTTACTGTTCTACTGGCTTTTAAAATCTTTGTGGCCCAGGTCAACACAGCATCATTTTGTGAGACAAGAAATAAATTGTGTTTATGCAGGAGATGAGTGTGTCTCAGCCTGTCATCATTCTCAGCCCAGCCTTGAGAAGAGAGCTTGTGTAAAAAATTGCCAGGTGAATGGTGGTAAAGAGAGCCCTAACTGTTTGTGAAATGTTAATGCATCTGTTTTCCATGCTGTGAGCACTACTGTAATTCTGTGATGCTCCTGAAGTCCCTGAGGAAAAGGTTTGGCCCCTGACTACTTCTCAGCATCAGTACTTTGCCCTGCACGTCCTGGGTTTTGCAAGTTGAGCAGTGTGTTCATACTGCTTGAGAGAGAAGCTGTGCGGAAACCCCACAGCTTTCCACAGACACTGTTTGACAGCAAGTGAACACTAGTGACTTGTCAGAAGGGTAGGACAGGAATTTCTTGCATACCATCCCTTCCACAGCAAGGTATGGCTAGTGTAAAATGAAAGAGGTGGTTGTGAATGGTGAAGTGAGGTTTAACCCTTACCAGGGTAGCTGGCAGGTGGAGATGAGGAGATGAATGGAGACTGATTTGACATACAGAGCACTCTGATTGAACAACTTCAGGAGCTTTTGTCCAGCAGAGGTCTACAAAGATGAGGGGACTGGAGCACATGCCTGATGAGGGGACTGGAGCACTGCCTGATGAGGGGACTGGAGCTTTTTAGGGCTTTTTAGTCTGGAGAAGAGAAGACTGAGAGGGGATCTAATAAACGTTTATAAATATCTGAGGGCTGGGGGTCAGGAGCAGGGGGACAGGCTCTGCTCACTTGCTCCCTGGGATAGGACAAGACGCAATGGATGGAAGCTGCAGCACAAGAGGTTCCAGCTCAACACAAGGGGGAACTTCTTTACTGTAAGGTTCCCAGAGCACTGGAACAGGCTCCCCAGAGAGGTTGTGGAGTCTCTCTCTAGAGACTTTCAAGGCCTGTCTGGACGCATTCCTGTGTGACGTGAGCTAGGTTATGTGGTCATGCTCTGGCAGAGGAGTTGGACTCACTGATCTCTTTGGGTCCCTTCCAACCCCTGACATCCTGTGGTCCTGTGAGTTGTAGTAGTCCTGGACATTTATATGACCTATAGAAAAGTACAATCCAGAAGACAGCAAAGAAAAACCCAAGGGGTTCTGCCCTCTCAGAAGGGACACAGCAACAGTCCTTAGCATGAATTCCAGTGCTCTATAACACAGTGAGGGCAGAAGCAAGGAAAACTCCAAGCTCAATCCTCATCAGCAAAGACAGAATGTTGTAGTTTATCTATGAGAGTAGAATAAAAAATGGTTTGGGGTGAAAGGGACCTTAAAGATCATCGAGTTCCACACCCCACCCCACCCTCATATTTAGCTTTACAGAATGTTTGGGTGTTTTTTTCACTTTTTGCATGCAAGAGATTTCTTTACCAGTTCACGTGGACGAGACCCCCCTTCCCGGCTTCTCTTTCAGCACTGGTGTTGGTTTGCATATCCAGCAGGTGCCAGCAGAGATCCAAGCAGCCAGCACAGCCTTTCTGATGACCCTAAGAAAACCTCCTTCTGTTAACCAGACCAACCCCTCTCCACCTTCAGGACTGCTGCGTCTCACATAAAACCATTCAGAGTAAAGGTTGTGGCCAGGGCAGTCAAGCCCCAAGTGTACCTCTCTTCAAAGACCTCGTTTCAAAGAGGTATTCAGTATACATCCTTAAACACAACACTTGCTGCTCTGTGGAAGGTTTGTGGCAGAGGCCAAAATAATAATCTGAGAAGCACATCAGGAAAATGGCATTTTGTGCAACTCTGGCTAACATCTGTGCTGCACGTTCTCCAGAGCTGCCAAGCCTGCACCCCAATGCTTGGTGAGATCAGGCCTCATGCTGGCAGGGTGCTTAGTTCAGCAGCAAAGCTGCCTCTTCACTTTAGCTGCATTTGTATTTTTATGTAGTGACTCTGAGTATTAATAATAAATGGCTGAACCTCCAGATCTGCCTGCAAAGCATTACACAGGCGTTAGGTAGTAACTAAGTGCTGGAAGAATAAAATCATAGAATCATAGAATCATGGAATGGTTTAAGTTGGAAGA
>VWZI01003535.1:124969-140403 GCA_013396835.1 Psilopogon haemacephalus | reverse complement strand
TTAAAAAAAAAAAAAGACCACACCACAAATAAATAAAAGTAAAAAGTAACAGTCCTCTTATATACTCAGCATAATTTAAGCATAGAAATGTTAGTATGTTAATGGTGGTTACTTTTTATTCTCCAATTCTTGATTTTTCTAAACCATTAAATTATTACTCCCTGANTTTTTCCTTCTTTTAATTGGACTGACATTTGAACAGGTAGTTCTGCTTACAAATTTGCAATGACAAAGAACAGCAAACCAGTTGAAAAAGGACCTGGCTAAGAGACGAGCGTTTCTTGGCATCGCTGCTTATGTGTGTCCGGTAAAGAAAAAGAGAAAAGAAGGCAGGTGATAGCTGGTGGGTTTCTGCACCAGCCCCTTCCCGTATCAGAGACCTTTGGTCCTGACCCACCTTTACAGAGGATACAGTTTGTCCCATCAAACAGAAAGCAAAAAATAAAAACTACAACATAAGAAAGTTTATGCTCTTTGTCTCCTCCGAGAACCGACCCTTCCCGTTGTCCGGGGCCAGAGTGGGTCCTAGCAGTATAAATACATCTGTGCGGCCTTAGAGCGATAAGCACTTTGTGGGGTAATGTTTTTCCTTTATCGAGGTGGTGGCAAGAGGGAAAAGAGCGTTTCCCAAGGAGGACAGGAAGAGCATCGCTGGGAGTGCCTGTGCCGCCGAGCTTGGGAATCAGCGGGCAAGCACGGATCTGCGAGGTTTTGGGAACAATCACGACAACAACCAAAAACACGAACCTACGGATTCAAGTTCAGTCAACTTTGACTTTGTCTTTTCTTCTTTAAACCGCTTGGCTTGTGTGCAAGGCGTCACTGCAAGCAGCCTTGTGGGGGCTCCAAGCAGGAGAGAGGCAGGGAGCGGCATCCCGTCGCTCCTGGGGACCATGGGGACTGCTGGCATCTTGGGGTCGGGTCCTCTCTTGCTCCGCAGGTGCGGCATTGTGCTTGTGCGTGGGGAGAACTACTTTTCGGAGTGGGTGGGAGTGGGGGAGGCAGTGCTGGCAGCCATCGAAGTGGGCTGCCCATGCACCAGCACTCATGCCCACGCCCCGACTATATACATGGTATATACAGACATGGACTCGCCCACGGGCAGGAAGAGTCTGCCACTGGTTTGCTTGGAGTCGCAAGGCAGTGTAATGGGCATAAAAAGCCCCTCTAGCCACTTGGAAAAGACGAACCCACGCTTTTCTTCTGCTGGGTTTTGGTGGTGCTCATGGTTCAGAAGTTGAGCTTGGTGATAGGCCTCTCACGGCCGCTGTCGGTCAGCTGGTTGGTGATGCGCTTGCGGTTGCGCTTCAGTTTAGAGAGGTCCTTGTCAAAGACTTCGCCCGAGCGCAGGGCCGAGACGAGGTCATCAAACTCACCACCTTCCTCCCCGCTCTCTTTCGCCTTCCTCGCTTTGCGCTCCCGCTCTCGCTGCTCCTTCAGCTACAGGCCATGGAAAGGGAAGGAAAGAAGACATCTTACTCTCATGCAGGGGGTTGTGGGGTGCTCAATACATGCATGGTGATCTCCAAACTTATGAAACAGGAGCAGTTTCATACCCCAGTGCTTAGCACATAGGAATTGGGCAAGATTATTGATGCAGACCGTTGGCTAAGGTCAAGCCCCATAGCTGCTGCTGGTTGGTCAGAGCAGCCCACAGCCAGCACCAGCTCTGCTGCACATTTTACCTCCAAGATCTCACCAACTCAAGGTCATTAGTTAACTAATCAACAGTCAAAAGTCAGTGGGTCTAAAAGCACTGAAGCTCCTTGCCCATGCTTCAGTGCTCCCCATGCCACCAGAGGGACAGCACAGCACAGCTGGCATCCCTGGGAGCACTGGGGGTGATGCCAGACTCATCAGTGCCTGCTCACCTGTGCCTCCATGCGTGCTCGGCGCTCCTCCTCCTCCTTCCTCTTCCTCATGTTCTCGTTCTCCTGCTTGGCCTCGGTCACGGCTTGAAGGAACTGGTCAAAGATGCCAAAGAACTCATCAGGCTGCATTTTGTCTGTGTCTTCTCCAAAGTGCTTCACAGCCTTGGAAAACTGTGAGGGAGAAGAGTCTGTCAGTCTGAGAGATACCCACCTCACCAGCAAAGCCCTTCACGGGAAGCCTTTAACCTGATGGAACAGACAGAAACATTTCCAGTAGTCACAGTGGCAAACAGGGCTTTGCTTCATCAAGCCTTGTCTTAAACACGAAATAAATAATCTCACGTTTTACCTGCAGCCCTGGGTGGCTCCCGAGCCCCTGAACCCCTCTGGCTTTGCTGAGCCTCCCCCTTGCCCAGCTCAGCTTTATTAACCAAGCAGCAGTAAAAACAAGGAAGCAAAATATTGTGGGACTGAAGACCGAAGACATAAAACTAATAGTAAACACGGCAGGGGAAGGGAAACTCGCACTTTAAAGTTTTACTTTGAAGTATTTTCGGGGTATTATTTATCATTGCCACATGCTCTGCTATTGAAACCAAATGTCTTGGTGAAACTTCTAAAAGCCACTTCTGCCCAGGCTCAGGCACAGCCCTGAGCAGGGAAATGGGGAGTTTTCCGGCCTTCCGTGCTGTTTGCACACCAGTAATGAAAGGGAGTCAAATGAGGCTATAGCAAAGGTCAGGACAGGACATCCACGATCTGCCAATGCATCCTGGTCCCCAAGGAGCCCATGAGCTGTCCTTGGGACTGACGTCCTTTGTTCTCACTTCCAGTTTGAAAGAGACTCTTTGTGCACGGAAAGTTTGTTAAAACTGCGAGGGCTCACTCTGGAGATAAGCAGGCTTAAAAGACAAGAAAAACAAAATCAAAGCACAAACAGATTTATTAGTTGCTTTGATTTTGCTGGGCAGGCCGAGGGGAACAGTTTTAAAGCCTGCCTGTATGATTTGCAGGGATGCCCCAGGCTCCCCAACAGACATTTTAGGACATTTTAATTTCTTTGTTTACTTAAGAGACTTTGCACTTCAAGACGCAGGGAGGAATCTAAGAAGTGCCACTATAGAAGTCAAAATAGTTGAGGTTACTCTTGTTGATTTTCACAACATTTTCTGCCATGTTGCAGGACTATTCACAAGGTCTTGTAATGACAGAACAAGGGGGAATGGGTTCAAATTGGTGGAGGGGAGATTTGAATGGGATGTTAGGAAGAAATTCTTCACAGTGAGGGTGGTGAGACACTGGAACAGGTTGCCCAGGGAGGTTATGTCTGCTCCCTCCCTGGATGTGTTCAAGGCCAGGCTGGATGAGGTCTTGAGCATCCTGTTCTAGTGGGAGGTTTCCCTGCCTGTGGCAGGGGGTTGGAACTGGATGATCTTTGAGGTCTCTTCCAACCTAGACCATTCTATGATTCTATGATTCTGGTGTAGGTGGGGGCAAGGCTGAAACTGTGATCCTCACAGAATATAAGGTTTACAAAACAAGCACATTTCTGCTTTCCTAAGATAAACCAGTAACAAAGTGGTTGACCAGGGAGGTTGTGGCTGCTCCCTCCCTGGATGTGTTCAAGGCCAGGCTGGATGAGGTCTTGAGCAACCTGATCTAGTGGGAGGTGTCCCTACCTATGGCACAGGGGGGTTGGAACTGGATGATCTTTAAGGTCTCTTCCAACCTAAACCATTCTATGATTCAATGAAATTGATCCTGGACATGTGTTTAAAAAGCAAAGAGCTGGTGTGCTTTGCCCAGTCCATCCGGTCCCATTACCACATTGCTTCAGAGTGGACTTCGATGGATGCTGGGGACCACAACCAGACCTTTTTTCTCCAGATCCAGACAAGTCAGCAGAAGACCATACAATCTGAAGAGCATTTGTCATCGGCTCCAACAGTCCTAATTCACTGCAGGGAAGATCTGCCAGGTTACTGTCAACAGTTTAAAAGGGTGCCCTAGGTGAGCATGGCCTCAGGAAGGCAATGGCCAATCATAATGCCCAAGTACAGATGGATGGTCTGAGAGTACCAGCTGGACACTGGTACAAGGAGGGAGAAGGAGGTGGTGAGACTTGGTAACTTCTGTCTTTGGAGAGGTACCTCCTTCAGTGGGACAAGGATGTGACTTATAAATCAGCCTGTGCTGGACTATCTCCCTGCTACTTCAATCGAGATGAAGGCCAGGCCAGGGATAAGATACTGGGCAACTGTTCTTAGAGGAAATGAAAGCCAGTCACATGCCCCTCTGATGAAAGAGGGGAAACAAAAGGTGCTTAGGAATCACAGATGTCAGCCAACAGCCACCCCTCTGCTGTGATTTAAACCAGGCTGGTAGGCAGGAAAGGACAATATGGCAAGAAGCTGTTGCACATGGCTGGAAAGCACTCACCAAGGCATTACTCTGGGGAAAGTGAATCTCTCGAGTAAGTTCTCTAACAAAGTCTGAAGTTGGCCTCAATTTATGTCACTGAGCTCTTCTCTCTCTTCTCTGGAGAGAAGACAGCAAAGTCTCAGTCCAAAGTTACACACTGGATGCTATTTTGTCCTGCAAAAGTGATGTCACTCAGGAAGGATGTCTGTTACCAACATCTGAGTGACCTTATGTCCAACCTGAAGACCTAGTTGCATTTTGCATCCTCCTCTATCCTCCACCATCAACATCTTGTTCCCTTCAGCCTTCACTGGCCAGAGTGCCCCAGCTGCCACGCTCCTAACTCTAAAGCCAACAGAACTGGGGTATTTTCACTTTAAGACACAGAAAGCAAAGCAAGCCCTCCAGGCCCAAGTTAAAGCTCTCCACCAAAACTCAGACACCCACAAATGCACACGAGTCTCCCATGGCTGCTCTGGACTTCCAAAAGACAGGCATCTCCTGGCTTTCCATAGCCCATCTTGCATTCCAGAAGCAGCCTGTTGGCCTGACTTGAAATTCCCTGGTGTGTGGGATTGTGGAGAAGGAAAAAGATCCTGAAGAGAGACGGGGATGTACCCACCCACCTACTCCAAACAAACCATGAAGAGCAGCCCAACACCTTTCTTCTGTCAAGGTCTCAGCATGACCTTGTGTGGGAGGCATCTGAGATGCTAACATACAGCAGTGCTCTGGGAAGGGAACAATCTCTCCTGTTCTGAAATGCTAGCTAGTCCTCAAGGTGAGCTTACCAGCTCTTTTGCTTCCATCAGAAGGTCTTCGACATCGGAGAAGCTGAAGCTGGCTAACGTGATGAATTGGCTGACGACAGACACAAACTTGTCACCTGATTGCTGAACCTGAGACTTCTGGAAGTCCAGCTCCTTTGTGGGGGGGGGAAAAAAGAACAGTAAATCTAGACAGGCCCTGTATGAATACAACTGGACTCTGGCAGTGCCCTTGGGTGTGTGCCTGCATCAGTGCCACCGGTGCTGGCTGCACTGCCACCGCTGCTACCTCATGCCATGGATGGAGCCATGGATTACCCCTCCCCTTTACAATACCATGCCTGTGCTCTGCTTCTAAGGTCAAATCCTACAAGGCAGAGTGTGGAAGCGGTAGAGTTTAGTGAGACAGTGTGTCCTTTGGGACACCTTCACCATTTCATCACCACTTCAGCTGGGCTGCAGAAATGCTCCCCAGCGTGAGCCCCAGCCCTCTGCAGTTTTACAGCCAAAGGAAGACCCCTCAGCAACATCACAGGCCCTCCACGGGCATCATCGCTGGACTTACTCAGCCTCCCTTGGTGTATTAGATATAAACCATGCACGTGCCTGACCACACATGGTAACTTCGGTGCCAAAACAGCCCTAAGAGGACAGGGACACGTGCAGGGCAGGAAGGAAAGACAAACAGATCTCCAGGATGTGAGATAAAAGCAGCTTTGCTGGGAGCTCCCTCGCCTGCCTCCCTAAGGAGGGACGCTGCGGTGCTCAAAGCCAGGCTGGACTATATTTGATTCAAATAATACTCACAGTCTCCACCGCTCTCAGGCCGCTCCTCAGAGTGTTTATTTCTTTCTCCAGCTCGGTCATGCTGTTGGAAATGGCAGGATGTTAATTTTCAGCCTTCCCAGCAAAGTCTACAACGAACCAAATTCCCAACCAACACGGTCATGTTTTTCTACTGTGCTGCACACACTGCCTCCTGTTTTTGCAGAGCAGCGTGTCTCCAGCAGCAAATCAGGCTGACAGCTTCTAAGCTAGGACAGCTGCCTATCTCAAAGTGCCTGCAGCTGCTCCTTTTAAAGCAAAGCACTTTTCTGTATTTTTAATCAAGGGGACTGTGTGAGCTTAGCATGCTCAGCAGCCTCCAGACCTCTCAGAGCAAAAGAAGAACTCAGGAGAAGGCTTTGCTGGGCACAGACTTCTCTTCCCCTCTTGAAGGCCAGCAGAAGACAGGCTTTTTGTCCCAGTGCACAGCTGAGAGTTTTTTAGGGTACCACGTTTAGGTGAATGCCATGCAAAGCATCCTTCCTAGCACTGAGGCTTTCATAAGGGGAGACAACCCAAATATAGAGAAATTAAAATGAATCATCATGTCTGGCGCTGATTTTGTTTACACAAGGCTCAAACCCCTGATGAGCTTTGAGTTCAAGTGCTTATGGGTTTCTACCACAACATCTGAGGGAAAGCTTTCTCACAAAGACTTGATGACCACAGGCTTGATGCCTTTCCAGGGGTGTCTGTCCTATGGCTGGGGTCCTTGGAAATGCTGATGCTGGGTCATGGGGCAGGCATTGCTGGCAGGTTGAGTCTGGGAAAATGCCGTTTTGGGAGCCCTGTGCTCCAGCAGTTCATTAGTAGTTGTGGGATTGACAGAGGGGGCAATTTCACTTCACAGCTGCAGGGCTGGGGGGAATTTAGGGTTTTCCACAGCTTTAGAAACTTTTTGCTTTCCCTCTGGATTGGACCAAGCCCAAGTATTACATATGATGTACAGTTCAGAGCAAAATGATAAAGTTTAGGGGGATAAACCCCCTCTGCTCAGAAACCCTCTGCTCAGAGGTTTTCTTTCCCATATGAGTATCTGTACAACAGCTGCAGATACACGAGCATGAGAGAGCTGGAGCCTCCACTAGCTGGGAGTGTGCCCTGCTCAACCATATTCTCAGCCAATGCCTATGAGAGCAGCCACCAGACATTCCTCGTGGCACACCAACATTTGTCCTGTCACCTTGATTACTCCCTATGGCTGGAAATTATTTCACATTTTAAATGTGAAATGCTTTGCACATTAGAAATATTCTGTAGGGAAGCCACTGTTGCTATAAGTGCACTTGGAAGCCTGAAAGATTCCTAAGCTGCTGTAAACTCTGCGTGTTTGGCATCCCCTCTCTACAATGGTGCAGTTTCAGTCCCTTTTCGTGCCCATGGCTATCACAAATGTGTGCTGACTGCAGAAATGTGCAATCTTTGCTGCTCGGGTCCCTGAAACACCCAAGCTGGTAGGCACCTGCTGGACTTTAAAACCAAAACAGAGCCTCATTGATTCCAGAGGGACTTCAGCACATAGTTGAGGACTTTGCAAAGCAACAGTAGATTCCTCCTGCACTTAAAAGTTCAGCCTGTGTTTCAAGAGCTTTGTGGAACAGGGCCTCACCAGAAAAGAGAGGGAGAGGTAGCTTGCTCCAAACAGGTCTGTGGGAGTCAAGCAGGGTTTAAAAGCTTGTTGCAAACACCAGAAGTTCCATGTTGGTGGTGAAACAAGGGCTAGGCTGGATCTGGAGGCAGATGAGCCCCTCACACCCTCGTCTGGTTCTGCCTGTGCTGCAGGCAAAGCCTCCTCACCACACACAGATAAACAGCTGCCCTTTATCTGCAGCCACACTGCAACCGCTTCCTCCTGGATTACTTAACCTACCATTAGAAATTAATTAAATGCCTCTGCGGTGAGATAACAACAGGAAATGTCTGCTCCAAGGAGCCCTCCTCCCTCACGGTTGGAGGCTTGCAGCGTTTTGCTTCAAGGGCTGAGATTTAAAGCCACCAGGTGATGTTTGCTTCTGTCCTGGGCTGCTCTCAGACTTTAGTGGCCAAAGCACAGTGCCCAGCCTGGCAGCCAGGGTCTGTCTGAGATGTGGAAAGGCAGGCTAAAGTGAGGGCAAAGGTGCTCCTGGCACTCCCCAAACACTGCCTAAACCCCTGCTTACTTGACTTTGGCTGCCTGTGGGATGTCTCGCAGCTCCTCGTGCAGGCGGAGGACTTTGGGATATTTCTTTTCAACGATAGTGATGAGATAATGCAGAAGGGTGATGTTCCTAGAAAAAAGCAGCAGCAAGGTCAGCCTGGTGGCACCATGGGGAGCCAAGTGCTCAGCTCAAAACCCTGGTTAAATCCCAGCCCTGGCAATGAACTCTTACAGGACTTCTGCAAGGACTTCTGCTTGCTGCCTGTCTGGGGACATGGGATGGGTTTGTGCTCAGGCACAGTGCAGAGCAGCCTGGCTGCTGCTGCTGCAAGCAAGAGCTCTCCACAGGAGGGACCAGGGGAAGTGACTTGAGCATCATTGCTCCCATCCTCCATTGTCTTTTCTGATGGAAGACAAGGCAGGTGTAAGACTTAGTGCAGCTTCTCTCTCCCTGTGCATGGAGCTCAGCAGTGCAGAGTGAACCAGATGATGGCTGCTTTAGCTTGGGGGTGCTCCAGCAGGGGTCCATGTGGAAAGGAGACCACCGGACCCCTCCTCTGGCCACTGTGCCACAGCATGAAGATCCCAATCAGCCTCGACTGCCATTTAGCCAGCCCAGGAAGGAAAGCCCCCATCAATCCTCATGCTGATTTGCAGCTCAGTTCCAAAAAATGGACACGTGCACCAGTGTGTCAGCAGGAGGAGGGGGACTGCTCCCACCTAGTCACATCCCAGGGGCAATGCTAATAGCTCTTCCATTCCTCCACCATCCCTGAGGCCTGTGAATGCTACTGAAGACGAGAGCAGAGGCTGCTCACTTGTCAATGCTGGACTTGGTGTCTGCAATCTTGTTGAGGCTGGAGATCTTAAACCCGAAGGCGTTGCCCCTCTGGCCCTTGTTCATGTAGTTGCCGAAGGCCAGGACCACCTCTAGCAGCTGCTGGAGGCTGCTGCTCTGTAGCACTGCCTTGGAGCCGGCGCGGATAGCTGAAAGCAGAGAGGCGTGGAGCATTATCCCCTGGCACAAAAGCACCGATCTGCCTGCAGCAAGCACTCCACTGACCCCATGGCCAGAGAGAGACCATCAACTGCCTCTCTTCCTCTGTGTCACTGCAGCCTCCATGCTGAGCAGGCTTGCCCCGTCATGGAGAGATGCTCTTCCTTGGAGCGGTGCCTGTGCCAGCAGAGAGCCCCTGCTCAGCTCTGATCACTTGCCTTCCACCTTGGGTTTGACTTCTGCTACTCTCTCTGCAAACTTCTTCTTGAAGTAGAGGGACTGCAGCCTTTGCTGATAATGGTTTATCCTGGAAAAAAAAAACAGGAGATTTAGGTTGAGCTTTGCTGGCTCCAGGCAGAGCTCAGTTGCTCTGCTGCTCACAGCTGTGCTTACAAAGCACTCTTGAACCATGGTGATTAAAAAATAATGACTGCACTTCTCCCTGAAACTATGCTGGGATGGGAAAAAAATGGTAGCTGCAGCTACAGCTGTCATGGGGTGGATCCAAGTGGGCTCTAAAGTACATCCTTAAGCCTGTCCTTAAGTCAGCAGGTTCGACAAGTAGATTTTTTACACCTTTTTGCTATGAACAAACAGGTTTTTTACAACCACTCCTTTGTAAAGATGCCAAATGAGGTCAGGAGCCAATGAGCTGCAGGTGGACACAGGCACACCAGCTGCCACCACTACTGAAACTGGACCTTCAGAATCTGTTGGAGCAGGTTCAGAGGAGGACACAAAAAAATTATTTGAGGGCTGGAATCCCTCTGCTGTGAGGACAGGCTGAGAGAGTTATTCAGCTTGGAGAAGAGAAGGCTCTGGAGAGACCTTTAGGGGCCTGTAAGGAAGATTGGGACAGACTTTTTATCAGGGCCTGTTGAGCTGGGACAAAAAGCAATGGTTTTAAACTAAAAGAAGAGAGACTCAGACTAGATATAAGGAAGAAATTTTTTACTCTGAGGGTGGAGAAAAACAGGCCCAGGTTGCCCAGAGAGGTGATAGATGCCCCATTCCTGGAAACATTCAAGGTCAGGTTGGATGGGCTCTGAGCAGCCTGCTCTACTTGAAGATGTCTCTGCTCACTGCAGGGGAGTTGGACTCGATAAAATTTAAAGGTCCCTTTTAACCTAAACCATTCTATGATTCTGTGATCTTCAAAATGATGGCCTTGTCTGGAAAGTCACCACTCCAGCCCAATCCAGCCCTTTCCTGGGCAAGTTAGAGGCAGCTCTGCTCATGTCAATTGTATTTAGGGTGAACAAGGTCTCACTTGTACAGAAATAGAAGTCTGATTTGAGTCATTTGGACCAAGGACGCACAGGAGATGTGCTCACAGACAAGGCCATGGGCTACACTGTCACTGTGCTAATCAGAGGTGACAAAGACATCACACTCAGTTACAGACCACAGGGCAAATTAAAAGGCTGTGCTGGAAACCGAGGAAAACATTTCCACATTTCCTGTGGAAAGCACATTGTGCTTTCCACAGGAGCAACACTTGGGCAAGAGACTGTGAAGAAGAAAGGTGACCTGCAATAGGAAACCTAATTCTGAGCATTTTCCAGCCCCAAGGGCTCAGGTCTGAACTTTACAGCTCCGTTCTGCCTGCCTTTGGTGCTTAGCTGGTGTTCACCCATGCGTTCCTCAGCGGGGACAGCAACATTTCTATTTCTGATCTCCCAGTACGATCTCAGCTTGTAAAACTCACTGACTTGGCAGACAAGGGACTTGCTTCAAGTTCAGCGAAGAAATGAAAAGAGCTCAGTACTCAGTTGGATTTAAATACAGAGCCTCAAGATTTTAAACCAGCACCTCTAGAGGATGTGCATGCAGAAGATAGTTACTCATCTCTGAAGACTTCTAAGCCTTAAATGATTACTACCCGGAGCAGGAAGAAATGTCATTTCATTTCCATCTTATATATTCTCAGGAGCTCCAGGGACCTCCTTCTCCAGAAGTGAGGAGTGGGACTCATCTACACAGCAGAATATAATTTACATGCATCAATTTTGAGTATGCACAAGAACACGTTGGTGTGAAGGGGAATCATAGAATCATAGAATGGTTTAGGTTGGAAGAGACCTCAAAGATCAGCCAGTTCCAACCCCCCTGCCATAGGCAGGGACACCTCCCACTAGATCAGGTCGCTCAAGACCTCATCCAGCCTGGCCCTGAACACATCCAGGGAGGGAGCAGACACAACTTCCCTGGGCAACCTGTTCCAGTGTCTCACCACCCTCACTGTGAAGAATTTCTTCCTAACATCCCGTTCAAATCTCCCCTCCACCAATTTGAACCCATTCCCCCTTGTCCTGTCATTACAAGACCTTGTGAATAGTCCCTCCCCAGCCCTCCTGTAGGCCCCCTTCAGATACTGGAAGGCTACTATAAGGTCTCCTGGAAGCCTTCTCTTCTCCAGGCTGAAAAGCCCCAACTCTCTCAGCCTGTCCTCATAGCAGAGTGCTCCAGCCCTTTGTTGGAGCACTTTGTTACCACAGAGCACTTCCCACCTGGGCCATGGTGCAGCTTCACAGAGCTGTGCCAGACCGAGCTTTTCTCTCTCTAATGCAACGGGAAATGTGTCAGGACATGACCTGGCAAGCCAACACTTCTCTCCAGAGGATCCATCTCCCCACCCCTCCTCCTGTGCTCCAGCCAGTTGCTGCTTGTCTGGGGCACACAGCCCCAATTTTAGAAGCACATCATCATGTGCAGTTCATACAGGTGGGAGCACCTCGCTTGCCTGCTTGTCTGTTCAGCTCACTCATTTCTTGATGTGAAGAACAGCAAGCAGGGATTATTTCCCAGCCAGGCTCCAGGAAACAGCCACCTTGCAACCAGCCTGTGCAGCCACTGGCCAAAACTTGAGTTCCCTGGGCCACCAACCTGCTCATTTCAAAAAGGAACCGGTCAGCCTTGGCCATGCGGTCCAGCTCGTGCTTGTGCTCTTCCAGCAGGTCAATATCACCCTTCTCAGGAACAAACTTCAGGAGCTAAACAAGCAAAAGCACAATGGAGGACATGAGGTCCATGTACAGCTCTCCAGGAGTTAAAATAGTGACTTGTTTACTTGAATCTCCTACCTTTTCAGCATGTACAGACAGTGACCCTAGGGCACCTGTGAAATAAGTGTTATTGCTGTCCCTGTGACCTTTCCCCCACATCAGTGTCTCTTTCTTCTGCCCTGCCATCACTCTGGTGTTACAACACAGGTACTACATCTGCTCCGAAGAGGTTTCAACATCAGCTCTGCCAGAGTAGATACCAGGGACTCTCATTTGCTGCAACTCTCATTATTTGCAGACGGAAACTTTGTGCCCTGAATCCTCCCATGTCTGTGCTGAACAGGCAATCAGCTCAACTTTAAGGACAGGTGAACAAAATGTTCCCAAAGAGATTCAGAAAGGGTGGAAAATAGGATTCCCTTTTGGAGGACCGCACACAGTTTCGAGTGAGCATGAATTTCCACCTGCAGCCTCAAAACAGGCTCAGCACCTGGGTGACACGGCAGACCAGGGTACAGGCATGGCATGTGGAGGCCATGCTGCTCCACACCACTCCAACTGAGTTGCTTCCCTGCTCCTCCAGCCCATTTGGCCAGTTGTTCAACATAATGTTGGGCCCCAACACACTTCTTCAAACTGCAGTTTAGTTCTGAGTGCCCTGAGTGGTCTCAGCATGATACAACCACGGAGGTGCATTAGACACGTTGCCCACCTGCTCCAACATGTCTTTTGGGAGGTCCTCCTGCTCATCCATTGTCAAAATCGCTCGTTTGATCTCCTCATTCGAGAGTTTCAGCCTGGGAGGTGCAAGGGAAGAAGAGTTATTCCCAGCCCAACAATCTGACAAGGTTCAGGAGAATTTCCTTACACACCCATGAACAGCTTAACTCCTGGCTGGCAGCAGCGTTACAAACACTACTAAACAGTGTGCTGTGAAGAAGGATGTGTGAGAAACGTGGCAGGATGCTGCTCTGCCACAGAGCAGCCCTGGCCTCACTGCAAATGGGGGGTCAAAATCCCATTGGCCAATGCTCCACACTGCAGCTGCCATCCTCTGTTTTATACTATCTTATGCAAGTATTGTAAGTAATATATTACACACATATTAAACTCTTGCCCGTGGCAGCACTGCTCCTGCAGTGCAAACATCCCCAAGGGCCATGGGACCAGTAGGGGGTCACACAGCTCAGCACTGGTCCTGAACCCATCACCACAACCCCCTAAGGAAAATCTGGCAAATTTATGCTGCTTTTCTTGGATTGAAATGTTGCCTCCCCCACCTCTCCCAGGTGGCTGGAATTTCCCTCTAAAAAAAAAAAAAAAAAAAAGAGAAAGAAATAAAAAATCTGGGAAAAGGGTGTTCATCATCCCAGGAAACCTATAAAGGTGTTTTTGAGGGGTGAGGATTGAACGTGCCTTGAAGTGTAGCAGGTCTGAAACCTTTTTCACCCTCCACTTCAAGGAAATGAAGATGTAGCTATGAGATGCCTAAAATTAGACCATTGTACACAACAAGCAACAATGGGCTGGTTTTCCCCCAGCAGCCTGCACCATGCTGAAGCAATAGATAAGATAGATGCCCTCAGCCCCTCCTCAGCTACAGCAGCCCTTAATTGCAGTTTAATTTGTCTGCAACACTCCCTGTGACTGCTCCCTGCAATGACTTTGATTGCAAAACCACAAATACTTTTCTTCACGTTTTGAGGTTGATATAGTAGCCTAAATGCAAAAGAGAGGAAGCCCAGAAACTCCTGAAACTCACTCTGCCTACAACCTCTCCCTTGCGCAGTTTGCAGGCACCACTAAAGCCACTGCAGGAGATATAGAGTTGAAAAAAACTACACCGCTGGTTCCTGCATGCAGGAGCAAGTCGCAGAGATGAAAAGACACAATTGTGAGCTTCAGCAAAACCCCTCCCCCAGTTTCAGTGACCAGAACTGCCAAGGGATGCTGAAACACTGGCTGTGGCTCAAAAGAGTAAGCTGAAACCAGAAACATCCTATGGTGTGATGTGAGACCTTGTGTCAGCCTGAAGGAAGACCACGAGCTGACTTGATCACTCCCAGTAATTTAATGAGGAGGGTATTTATGATCCAGGCATTTCTTTAGGAAGCAGACTGAGACCATGGAGCTGGCTTCTGAAAGACAAAGCTGGCTGAACATGAAGTATGCTGGTCTCTAAGAACAGTGTAGCAACAGTTTGGTTTAGCTTAAAATCTTTTGGTCAAGACCTGAAGAGAAGGACTCAAGTGAAGGATTAACTTTATTGAGGCTGGTGGATCTTATAGACCTGACAAGTAAGTATTTGTTGCTTATAAACTCATGTTTAGAATAGAATAGAGCCAGGTTGGAAGAGACCTCCAAGATCATCCAGTCCAACCTATCACCCAGCTCTATCCAATGGCACTAAGTGCTCCATCCAGTCTTTTCCTGAACACCTCCAAGGATGGTGACTCTACCACCTCCCTGGGCAGCCATTTCTTATATCATACCCAGTCCTCTTTCACCTCCTGCTCCAGAGAGCTGCCCAAGAGAGGGTTTGTTAAACAAGGAGTGAGTTAAAATCTCAGCCAAGGAAGGAAGCACAAAGGTTGCACTGTGCATCAACCAAGACAATTGCTAGGGCTGCCCACAAGGAGCAAACCTAGGATCCATCATGGAAAAGGTCCCTTCTGATCTTTCAGTGACAAGCAGCCATGTACTTGGGGACACCCTACCTGTCCCATATGAGGGCAGTTGCTGGGGCAGAAATGACCCAAGGTAGGATATGAAGCTGCAGCGGAACTCCTTTTACACCCAAGCAGTGATATGAGAAGTCAGACTACCAACAAATGTAACCAGTCCTCAGTCCAATGAAATGAAGACACTGACTGGGTCTGAACGTTTGGGGGATCCCTGGGAGTCAAATTGCTCCTGGAAGTAGGGGGCAGCTAAGCAGCTAGCCCTCATCCAAAGCCAAAGCACACCTGGGGGTCTGGGTGGATGAGAAGCTCAACATGAGCCAACAGTGTGCACACACAGCCCAGACAGCAACTGTGTGCTGGGCTGCATTAAGAGAAGCATTACCAGCAGGGCAAGGGAGGGGATTCTCCCCCTTTGCTCTCGTCAGACCCCACCTGGAGCACTGTGTGCAGTTCTGGAGCCCCCAACACAAGAAAGACATGGAACTGTTGGAGTGAGTTCAGAGGAGGGCCACGAAGATGATCAGAGGGCTGGAGAACCTCTGCTATGAGGACAGGCTGAAAGAGTTGGGGCTTTTCAGCCTGGAGAACAGAAGGCTTTGAGCAGACCTTATAGCAACCTTCCAGTATCTGAAGGGGACGTACAGGAAGGCTGGGGAAGGACTATTCACAAGGTCTTGTAATGACAGGACGAGGGGGAATGGGTTCAAATTGGTGGAGGGGAGATTTG
>VWZI01003535.1:85692-124782 GCA_013396835.1 Psilopogon haemacephalus | reverse complement strand
AAAAAAAAAAAGGGGGGGGGGTGGGGCAAGGGAAGGTGCTGAAAAAAAAAAACAAACCAGAACTTTTCTCAGGAATCATCCCAACCCAGTGCCAAGAACAAGAGCCTACCCCAGCATCGGCAAAGAGCAAGTGCGGGGCGCCAGAAGAAAACAGCTTCTCAGACAACTCGATGGGAAAGGGGCCAGTGAAAGCTAGAAGCTTATCTATAACCACAATAATTATCATTGTTGGCAGCAGCTGTCGAAGGCGAGCCGTCTGAGAGGAAGGGGGGCACAGGACTGGCTGTCAGAGGGATTTAGAGGCAGCAGCCCGCCGATGCGAGGTGACAGCTCGCCAGCCTGACAAGCGCGGGGCTATCTGGCGCGGCTTTTGTCGGGTCCCGCCGAGGACCTAAGAAGTGTGAAAGGGGGGAAAACCAAATCTGACAGGAAAGGGACACGCCCCACTGAAAAGCCACCTTCGCTTGAGAAAAGTGCCCCACGCCACGAGAGGGGAATCAAGAGAGCCTTTCACCGCTGGCATGGAGGGGAAAGGGCTTTGTTTGCAGCCTGCAGGAGTGCTGAGGCCACACCTGGAATACTCTGCTCAGTCCTGGGCCCCTCGCTGTAAGAAGGACATAAAAGTGCTGGAGCCTGTCCAGGGAAGAGCAACGAGGCTTGTTAAGGGCCTACAGAACAAGCTCTATGAGAAGCAGTTGTGGGAGCTGGCATTGTTCAGTCTGGAGAGAAGGAAGCTGAGGGGGACCTCATTGCCCTCTACAACTACCTGAAAGGAAACTGGAGTGAGAATGGGGACAGCCTGTTCTCTCTGGTGCCAAGTGACAGGACTAGAGGGAATGGATGCAAGCTGCACCAGGGGAGGTTTAGTTTGGATATTAGAAAATACTTCTTCATTGAAAGGGTTATCAAGCATTGGAATTGTCTGCCCAGGGCAGCGGTGGAGTCACCATCCTTGGAGGTATTTAAATGACATGTGGACACGGTGCTTAGGGACGTGGTTTAATGGTGACCTTGCAGTGCCAGGTCGAAGGTTGGATTAGATGAGCCTGTAGGTCTCTTCCAACCAAAGATAGACTTTGATTCCGTGAAACGCACACATGTGCACAGGGAGCAAAAGCAAGGACATGTTGAGTTCACAGAGGAAGACCTGACAAGGCACTGAGATCAGCAAAGCATACTCCAAAAGAGAAAAAGGAAGAAAATAACAAGCGTTAAAAATATTCTTGTGCTGCATTACAAGCTGGAGGAAAATCCAATGATCTCACTGTGCAGCAATTTCTCCCAAAGCAAGGGAAACAGGCAGAAAAATAAATCTACAGAGAGAGATAAAGTATCTCACTGGCTGTAATCTTTCCACGCTGCAAGCCAGACAATGCCTGGTGAGTTTGCAAATGTCTGGGCTAAATCAAGGGCCAAGGTTACAGGTCCTTTCACATGTGAAATTCTGCAGGTCCCCATGGTGGCCATGGGAGCAAGGCTGGAAAGCAGCAGCCCAGCTACAGTGAGCTACTCAGTGAGACCAGTCCCTTTGCAAAACTGGGACCAAGGACTCACACCACAGTCCTTAGGAATGGGCAGCTAAGGCAGGCAGAGATGAAAGAGTTTGCCTATAGGCTGGATATTAAGAAGCTCTTCACAGAGAGAGTGATTTGCCATTGGAATGGGCTGCCCAGGGAGGTGGTGGAGTCACCATCCCTGGAGGTGTTCAAGAAAAGACTGGATGGAGCACTTAGTGCCATTGGATAGGGCTGGGTGCTAGGTTGGACTGGATGAGCTTGGAGGTTTCTTCCAACCTGGCTTATTCTATTCTATTCTATTCTATTCTATTCTATTCTATTCTATTCTATTCTATTCTATTCTATTCTATTCTATTCTATTCTATTCTATTCTATTCTATTCTATTCTATTCTATTCTATTCTATTCTATATCTGTTGGAGGTGCAGGGGCTGGACCCAAACCCACCAGCAAGGTGCCTGAGCTTCATCCCAACACTGCCCTTCGTTTTAGCCACTTGGCACCAAAATTCACCAAAACAGATCTTGAGCAAAGATATTCAACTTGTAGTCCCTTGCAAAAATGGGGGACTGCTGTTGCAGTGATAGAAAAAAGCCTTGCCTGGCTGGGAGTTCCACAGAATGAACCCCAAAGCATCTCCAAAGCAGCAACTGGCAAACGCCACTGCACCCCTAGAGCCACTCATCCTTGCAAGGTCCCAATGCTGCAGGATATGCCAGGGAAAAGCTACATAAGAGGCCTGGGGACCACCCTGCAGAGCAGGTCTGATCCTGCTTCTCCTCTAGGAAGTGACCCAAAGGGAAGAACCCAGGCAGCAGCCTCTGGGTTGCCCTTTTTGTGGGGGGTTAATTACTGGCAACTCATTTCCAGCCACTGCTTTCCTGGAAGAGAAAAGTTTGCTGGTGAAGAGAAATGAAGACTTTTACTCAGTAAGACATGCAAGATGCCTTTGAAGCGAAGTGCTTGGGTAGTTCCCTTCCCCACCAAAGGGGCTGTTTGTGTGCTTAACATTCAATTACACATCTAAACCTCTGAGTTACACCTAAACCCACTCTGACTTGTGCTCAGCCTGCATACTCTGGGAAGCAGCCCAGCCAGCACCCCAAATCCCAGCACTTCACTTGCTAATAGCTGCCTGCCACAGACATACTCATTTGCCTGCTGCTTTAAACTCTGCTTTCACCATCATCCTTTTTATTTGGGCTGTTAGGAAGTACAAAAATCCCCAGAAGCAACGCAGAGCAGAAACAGCCATAAAGACAGCAATTTTATCACTGAACGCTGCAGCTTATGGCTCACTGCACTCATCACTCCCACTGCCTGCAGACCACCTCTGGGAGAGCTTGAGGAAGCACCAAGGACCTCATGTTACCCACCCAGAGGGTTGTTTTTTTTCACACATCATCCTCTGCATGCTTTCTAGGGAAGGAAATCAGCTAGGCTGCTGAGGCAAGGCACTGGCTCTGCTGACCCACTGGCCAGGGAAATAGAATCTGGGCACTGTGGCTGCCAGTGATGTTGTTCTGTTCCAGACGCACCTGAATGGCACAAAAGCTTCTACACTTCCCAAGCAGCAGCAGAGTGCATAGTTCTGAATGGAGCTCTATTTTACTGCTGTTGATATTTTTTTTTCTGGGTGAGTCAGAAACAAGTGGCATTTTCTGCTGCTGTGTGGTGTGGTTTTGTTTTTTTTAAGTAGCTACAGTGATGCTTGAGCCTTTTAGACCACCTCAGCCTGGCTTCTCCTTTTTCAGGAGCCAGTCTTACTGGTATAGTTTATCTTGCCAAAAAAAGGTCGTTTTTATCCTACTGGCAGCAAGCCAGGGATGGGATTAAATTGCTGGTAGCAGTGCTGAGCCTGCCTGGTGAGGGGCGTGCAGGAGGCTGTCATCCCAGAGGGGCTGGGCAGCTGGAAGAGCAGGACATTTCCTTCCTAAAATCCAGATGTGGCACAGGACACCCACGTGGGCAGCCAGTCCCTGGCCAAATCACACCCAGTAGATACCTGCCCAACAGAGATGCTCTTTGACTGCCACCAAAAAGCAAACAAAACTCAGGCTGAGGAAGATAAGAGGTGAAATCAACCCCCCTCCCATCTCACATAAAAGCTCCCAGGGCACAGCCCTTCTGGGGCTTTCCAGGGACACTGAAGTACCACACAGCCAGTTAAGTGCATCTCCCCACCCTGTGTCACCCTGATACAGTGTGTAAAGCTATAGCTGGGCTCAGGTGTCACTGGCTCTCCTCCCCCACTGTCATTAGAATCCCCCAGGGGATGATGAGCAACCCCCAACTCAGGGCAGGGTATCAAGCACCCCTCTGCTACCCGGAGGGTGAGAAGATGTTAACCATACCTTGAGAGGAGGATATTGCAGTTCTGAGCTCTCCGGCCGTCTATGACTGAAAGCTCCTTGACTTTATGTCGAGAACTCAAGGTGTCATCGATAGCATCTTCCTTCTACAGACAAATAAGGGAAGAAAAAAAAAAGAAAAAAAAAAAAAAAAGAAAAATAACATCTTGGAGAAAAGCCACGAAGAAGCAAAGACATTTAGTAGTCTCAGCACATAGCAGTGTGCTACACAGCAGGCCCCCATTAATCAGGAATGTCACCACGGGTTACGGGTAAAACCCATCGCCTGTAACTGGAACACACTAAGTCATTTCATAAACCAGAGCTGGCTTTGAAGCCACTGGTTAGAAATGTAAATATTTTCTCAGACAGGGAAGATTTAAAAATCTGCAAACACAGAGGCGCTGCTGAACAAATAGAGCAGGGCTTTCTTGGTGTGCATATTTGTGATACTTCATTAAATCCTCACATGAAATATTTCATTACGGGCTGCTGCACACACTCAGCATCACTCTTGCTCTTCACCCCCTGCTCCAAACATCTGCAGTCGCCCTTCACGCATCAGTCCTCCAGAGCAAGCTCACCCATACGAGACTCGCAAACACAACCTGCAGCACTTGCTGCTCGTTCAGTGAATTTCTCCCCCCCAAAACGAGGGATGTGAAAGCAGGAATTGGTGTAGCACCGGCACCTACATCTCCTAAGCAGCTTAAATTCGTTACCCTCAGTTGACTGACAATACAGCAAACTGGTGTTGAGAACAAGTGGGCAGATCCATGCAAGAGCAATTTTGCAGGGTTGTTGAAGGGGTTCATGTTGCCCCTGGTTTTAATTTACCATATTGCATGTTTTAGTAAGGTCAGTCAGTTTAAAGCTCGCTATTCGATCCTTCTGCAAGGAACACAACCTGGAGCTGCAAGGTCCCACACCCTACAGATCTGTGCTAAACGCCCATGAGGGGAGGAGAGCTGGCACGCAGCCACTGCATGGGTTGAGAGTGAGCACAGAAATTCCCAGTTTTCACCCTTTTTCTTGTCTGAACGAACAAAAACCTAACAGCTATGGGAAGCAGGAAAGTGCTGGGAGAGGTGGTGTTGAGCAAAGGCAGGTGAAAGAAGGTGAGCACCAAACCACCTACCATCAGCTGCCCCTCTGTGCACCTTGCTCGCTCTGATCACAGTGAAACAGCTTCTACACATAGGTATGAGTTCATTCACTTCCATGTTCTGATGAGCAAAAATGCCCAGTAGTAGGAGCTTCTCTGTGTTAAGTCACATCTGGAAATTTAGCCCCTGGACTCAGACGTCTTTGATGTCTGACCAGACAGTAGAGAGGGCAGCTTCTTGTGGCCTCCCGGCAGCAACTTTCAAGATGCTCCTCCTGGTCATCTTTGTACCTCTCTGATTTAACCCCCATCTCAGCACACATTAGCCCCTTACGTCCTTCCACTCCCCAGCCCCCTGCTCACAGGTGTCAGACCCCTGCAGGTGCTGGCTTACCTGTCTGGAGTTACCATTCACAAAGAAGTCCTACGGCCATAGCAGAAGCATGGAAAAAGGCAGTAAAAACACATGCAGTTCAGTGATCTCAGCAAAACCAAAGGAATCAAAGCACAGGCAAGGGGAGGGTGCAACACTGGAGGGCTTGGCAGCACAGACAGGCACTTGGGGTCTGCCAGCACTGAAACAGGGGCAGTGCACATGCAAATACAGTGAGAATTAAAAGGATGCACAGAAAGGGAGGGCTGATGGGAGGGGCTCCATGTATGGATCCATGTATGGGTAGGACAAGGTGCTGCTATGCAGGGAAGTGAGAAGGGGACATGGAAAGAAGTGGGAGGATGCTGGCCAAGCTCTGCCACTGCTCTGTGCGAGAGCTGGCAAGTGCTGGCCCAAAGGCACAGCAGCGCTCAGCCTGCCATGCCGGGGAAGAAAATTGCTGGGTTTTGCAAATCTGAGGGACTGAAATGCCAAAGTGACTGCCAGGCAAAACAGGGCTTTCAAGTGGAAATAACGGGAGGCTCATCCCAGAACAAATCTGGTGGCAGCAAAACTTTACCATTTGCCATGGCAACACATTTCCTCTTGACTTATCGTCCAAAAGGGACAATTCTCCTTCTCTGGGGCTCCACTGCCTGGCCAAATGCCATCTCAATGTCCCCCTGGCACTGCATTCCTCCAAAGACCTGGCTGACCTGCCATCTCCCCCCACCAGACTGGAAGCACATGCAGCAAAGCCAGCAGCACAGGTGTGCACACACGCTTGAAGGGTTTCCCTCCTTGCTCCCTGGACTGCATCTTACTGTTTTTGTGTGCTTGGCTCAAGTGACCAGCCAGCAGCTCCGTGATGGGGAGGGATGTTTCAGAGGTACAAAACCAGTTGATTTTCTGTTATTGTTGTTGTTGTTATAAAAGAGAAGGCAGACAGTGAGTGGAGGGGGGTAGATGGGCCCAAATGCAGTTAGTTTACAGGGGTTGTTCCCTTCAGCCTCTCCATGCAGAGGTGATGCATGTGCCTCATTGGAGTTGGTTATCCCCAACCACAGCCCCATCACTGCTGCCTTTTTTAAGGCAAACCTTGCTTACGCAGATTTTCCCCTGCCCAGCTGCTGAGGCTGGATCACCCCAGGACCCAAATGTAGCTTTGGGCACAAGGATGGGGAAAATCTCCATTAGATGTCACTGAACATCCAGGGCTGGGGCACTGGCACCCAATGGAGACCAAGCTGTGCCAACTGCAAGCTCTGTGGCTAAAAAACAATGTGCCAGGGCTTTCCTTGAGCCCACAGAAACGTTGTGTCCATGAAACAGAACAAGATGTGCCAGGAGACAAAGAAACTTCAGCCAAGAAAAGAAGCAACTGATCCTTTCTTTGTCAGAATATGAGCACCTATGGGGTGTGATATGGGCAGCCTTGGCACAGCAACAAGTGGCCCCCTGAGGCAGCATTGCACCCACTTGTGTAGTAGCATGTTAAAGAACTGCCAGGACCATCCCCAGGAGCAGAGCTCCAGCAGTGCCACCGCACCAAAGGCACTGCAAGGCAATGGGGACCTGCAGACCCTGCATAAGGACAGTTGAGCTGCCAGTGCTGTACTTTAGGGAGGTTAGATGAAAAACTGTATCTGTACAGCTTAGCTGAGCTGGCCACTGCAAAGCCAGAACTAACTCCATGGATCAGTCACAGCTGTAAAGAATGCCTCAGACCAGCCTCATCTCTGCCCCTTTCCCTCACTGCTTAGCCTCTGCTGCAGACAGTGGTGCAAGAAGGAGTAGCTTTAAATCTGCTGTTACCATCTCCACAAACATTCCCCATCCTTGCTGCCCCTGGACCTTGCACAGGTCACACTTGCTTGCATGGAGGAGCTGGAGGCTTTTCTTCTTTCATCCCATTTTGGGAGATGAATTCTTTCCCAGCTCACTGCTAAGCCCCTGGTTCAACAACATGCATTTTTTCCACTTGGCCCTGGCTTTTTTACATCACTCACAGCTGCAAGATCTGCCAGGACTGCCCCAGCCATGTCACTGCCACTTATCAGTGTCACCCCAGCCTCCTCCCCCTTGCAGGCTCTCAAAACATCTCCAACAGAGAAGCAGACCTCTGTGCAGCACATTTAAGCCTTACTGACCCTAGATTTAGTTTTCTCCATCATTGCATGCAGGTCCTTAAGCAGCTATTCCCCAGTCCTGCTGGGTCCTCATGCCAAAGCCTGAAAAAAGAGCTCCTGCAGGTTTTTCTGTTATAACTACCAAGGGTGGTATTATGTACACCTGTGGGGCTGAGCTCTTCTCTGGGCACAGCCTCATCAGGGAGGATGGAGAGGATATGGGCCCTCCTGGCAGCACAGGTCAGGGATGCTCCCAGGTTGAGCCCCAGGAAGCCCAAAGACCTCTTGTCCTCCCTGTATGGAAAGAGCCTTTCCCAAGAGCTAGAGAACTCACTACAGCCTGCCTTTACATCCCAGCCTGTGACACAGGAAAAGTATTTAAAGAGATGCTCAAAATGAAGTATATCATCAAGTCCCAGGTCTGGGCCCTACTCAGGGATTCCCAGGCACTATGGTAATAAAAATAACCTGGTCCTATCAGCAGCAACCCCACAACAGCTACTTCTGGAGGGTCTGGGAGCTCTCTGCACCACATATACCCTAGAAGCATCTCACAGGTGAGTTTTCACCTTCTCTTTCCCAAACGTCTTTCCAGATGTTCCAAAAGCATCTCAATACAGGAAGGACATGCACTGGATGGAGCAGGTCCAGAACAGGGCCACGGAAATGATCAGGGGGTTGGAGCACTTCTGCTACGAAGACAGGCTGAGGGAGCTGGGGTGATTCAGCCTGGAAAAGAGGAGGCTCCGGGGAGACCTAAGAGCAGCCTTATAGTACCTGAAGGGGGCCTACAAGAAGGATGGAGAGAGACAGTTTACAAAATGATAGGATGAGGGCAGATTTATAGGGGATGTCAGGAGAAAGTCCTTTACCACGAGGGTAGTGGAACACTGGAGCAGGTTGCCCAGGGAGGTGGTTGTGGCCCCATCCCTGGAGATAATCTATTCTATCTCCTGCCAGCCCCATGCCAGGCCCTGGCTGCCAGACAAAGCTACCGTTTAGTCCTCGCCTGACCTGGGGTAAAAGCCCATGTCACAAGCACTCCTTGCACTATCTGCCCCTTCTTGCTGGCCCTGATTCCAACCAGCCTCTTCACCCAGCAGGACCTCAGCCAAGCCAATTTATTTTTACATTCCTGTCTGGCACTAATCCGCAGCAGGCCAGGTGATTCATGGACTCAGGCAGGCAAGCCAGAGGGCAAACCGTCCCGCCGACACGCCAGCTTTCTGTTCCTGCTTCCCCTCCCCTTCCATCTCATCAGCAGATGTGCCCTCCAGTAGGCATGAGTCAAGCTCCACAGACACCAGGGGGAAGGGCCAGCACTGTGGTCACCTATTCCCAAAACGCACTGGGGCAGCACATACTTCTGGTGGGTTACTCTTGATATTTGCTCTGCTCAAATCCACCCTGATCTTTCGCTGAATTAGCCTCTGGAAGAGATTAAACTCTCGCATTGCCTAAGGAGCTTATGTGTCAGGTCCACTCCTTTCTGGCACTGTCGCAGTGCCTGAGGCTGGCTAGAGCAGGACAGCCTGTCCTCTCCTCCCAGCCACACAGACAGACTTTCAGCAGGTGAGGGTAGTGAAACACTGGAACAGGTTGCTCAGAGATGTGGTGGAGGCCCTGCTCCTGGAGCCATTCAAGGTCAAACTTGATGAGGCTCCGAGCAACCTGATCTAGTTAAAGATGTCTCTGCTCGTTGCAGAGGAGTTGGACAAGATGACCTTTGAGGGTCCCTTCCAACCTGCTACATTCTACGATTCTGTGATTCTATGAACATGACTCTTTCAGCCTCTCTCCTTGCTTTTTTCTCCTACCTTCTTGAAAAACTCACTGCTTTTGCCCATAGTGGTCCTGCCTGGGGTAAAACAAGTGTCTGATTTTCTTTGTGTGCTTTGATGCCTTCCAAGCTGGGGCCATATTGACTCAGCAGGAGATTAAAAAGCAGAGACTTGTGACTGCAGTGTCATTACTTTGGTTTGGGATTTGCTTTTTTGTTCAAAGCTCACATTTTGCTCTGGGCTCACTACAAAAATAAAAGAAGAGATCCACCCATGGTAGATGTGGGCAGAATTTAGTTCTTGGCCAGAGCGGGACAGAAATTTTCCATCCAATGCAGAGACACGAAGCAGTTGCTGTTAAGAGCAATCCAAAAATATCACCCAACTGTGGCCACATCTGGGGTCTATTTTCATACATTCTCTGTCTCTTTTTGGGTTTTGTTTTCTTTTTGGTGATCCATCTTCATGACACACGTGGGCAGGTGTGTGGGCAGGGGCAAAACCAGGCACACCAAGTCCTGAATAGCCACTCCAACAGAAAGGCACCAGAATGTGGATGAGAGAACAAAGCAGACCAAGTGATGTGGCAAACATGAAGTATGAAGTAAGAAGATGTGTTTGAGCCCACAAGTGAGACTGTGTGACTGTGAGCCCCAGGCCAGCCCTCACCTGCTGTCTTTGGTAGGCAGAGAATGTCCTTTCCAGGTCTTCAAGGTCCAGGACTTTGAACACTTTTGCATCATCTATGTCTGTCCATACAGTACCTGCAAGCTTGTTCTGCAAGATAGCAGGAGCATTGTAAGTTGATGGCCCCCTGCCCACCTGCCCTCACATCATCAAGTGGCCATCTGGCACCTCTGTTTTTGCTACCCAAATTATTATTGCTCAGCTTACCTCTNGCACCTCTGTTTTTGCTACCCAAATATTATTGCTCAGCTTACCTCTGGCAGCTTGGACCAGTTGAAGGACTTGAGGGCATTTGTTGGCTGTGGGATGCTCTTCTTTTTGAGGGTGAAGCCCAGAGGTGCTCCANGGGGGACATCCCCCTGGGGGTGGCGGTGGTGGTGGAGGAGGAAGAAGTGATCCAGGAACTGGAGAAGGTAAAGGGCCACCAGGAGCTCCTGGTGGCAAGGGAGGTCCTCCGGGGCCAGCTGCACAGATTGCCCTCTAAAAGAGAAAGAAGGGGGAGTGGTCATACAGAGCTGGGGGACACCACCCAAGAATCTTGCCCATGCTGATGTTTCATTATTTTGGATAAAAATTTAACCAGCAGAGGAAGCACTCAAAGGCTTCAGCACTTCTAACTGAGATGTGATGTAGCCAGAGAGGCAAAATTACACCATCACAAGGGACAGACATCTTGGTGGTTTACCCAACAAGGACCTTTCTCAGCCTCCCATGCAGCTCAGTCTTGCCATGGTGTTTGCAGGGGGTTTGGGACAGGGCAACGATGGAGAAGAGATTCAAAGCCTCACCCTGCTCATCTCATGGAGCTGTGCTGTAAGATCTGCCACCTGCTGCTTGACCTGCTTGTGCTCACTGGACTCCTTCTCCAGCTTCTCCTTCATCTTGTTCAGCGTCTGCATCATTTCCTCCTTCTCCTGGGCCTTGGCATCGCACTCACGCTCCTTTTTCTCCAGCTTCTGCTGAAGCTCAGTGTGCTCTGAAACAGCCCCAGGAGACCACTTCTGAGTGACAAACACTCCCCTTTGGCAAATGGCATCACACAGGGGACTAAACCCCCACACTGTCCTGCAAAGAAGCTGTGCACTAAAGGAAAGGGAGCATGTGCTGTGCCTTCATTCCCTGGCTCCATGAAAAGATGAGTATCTGCTGTGCCCATTTCCCCTGTAAGTCCCATAGTGTGGTATCTCAGCCATTCAACAAAGCCTGGAGAGTCTATCCAGCTACATACACCTACATGTTCTCTGTTTAGCTCACCATGAGCACTAAGGTTAAAGTGACCACCACAGATCTCTCCATTGCTCACCTTTTCGCATTTTTTCTGCTTGTTCTTTCCACTGTTTCACTTCATTTTCATTAACTAACCTGAAAGGAAAAGATACATAGCATATGAGTCAATCCTACTGCAGTAAACAAGCAAGCAGCACTAGCAAGAAACAAGCATGGGCAGTGGGATTTAGAATCATAGAATACACTGGGTTGGAAGAGAACCTCGAAGGTGACCTTCTCCAACCCCCCTGCAGTAAGCAGTGACACCTCCAACTAGGCTGCTCAAGGTCCCAAGTTTCTATCTTGAAGGCTCCTAAAGTGGTATTTTCCAACATCTCCACTCTGCCTCCCCTTGGCAGGGTTTTGGAGGCTGGGATGCAGCACTGTCTCGACAGGTCTGGGGATGCTGTCTTACCCAGCCGAGAAGCAGCCACCCTACCGGGTGACAGTCAATGAAGTAAAGGAGACAGCAGTTGGCAGAAACAGCTCACTAGGGACACAGAGGCTGAGCTGCACATTGTGCTGAAGAGGTCAAAGTGATACCGGAGCAGGAGGCATCAAAGCCACAGCAGCCCATGTTGGTGCTGCTCAACATGCAGCCACGAGGAAGGCAGTGAGCACTTACATCCGGACAACGTTTTTAATATTGAAGTTTTCTAGGGGAGTGGCATCAGGGTCCTGCCCTTTGTCACTCTGGATGACAATCTGCTGCACGATCCTGTCGAGCAGCAGCCAGTACTGCACAGTGTTGCCGCTTCGTTTATCTGGAGGGGAAGAAGCAGAGAGAGTGAGTGGAGGAGCTGGGAGGAGACGTGGGCTGCCCAGCCCCCAGCAGCCTGGGTTTGCCTCAGGACTCACAAGGCATTTGGAGACAGTGGTGCAGGATAGACATAAAGTGCGGGTATGCCTCGGTGTGCGTCAGCCTCTTCCTCGTCAGCTCAAACATCTGAGTTGCACTTTTGGTGTCAATGTGGACCTGTGGACAGGAGCAAAGCCAGGTTAGACCACTGGACTGGTGATGGCACTCCCTGTTTCCCCAGTCTCAGCTCCAAACCCCACAAACCATCCTCAGCATATGCCTGATGAACAGATGAGCCCCACTGCCCTGCAAGGGACAAACAGTGCTGGTCAGCAGCTAAAGAAGAGGGATCAAGCAAGCTGTAGGACTGTGATGGTTTGAACTAATTGGAGGATTTGAAGGAGAAATTAGACTATAGGCTGAGAAAGGAAAAACACTGATGATGCTACTTCCCTCAGAGCTCTACTGAGAAAGAAAAAAAAATGTTTAAGAGTTGTAAGCCAAACATAGATAAGACAGACGGCTTTGAGCCATGGCTGCTGCTGCATGGCTCTCTCTCCCTACTTTCTTAGGTGAATAATTTCACTAACTTCTCTCCTGCTGCTAATCCCCCTGGCCAATCTACCTTCGCTTATCTGCTGCGTAAGACAGATGGTGAGATAAGATTGGGGAAGGGGGGGAAGGTGGTAGGGTGGTTGAAAACCCTTCTGATTTCTGGGAGGGGTGTGTTGTTTCTGTATTACCTTTTTACTGTATGTATCTGTAAATATCTGTTATACACTGTAAATATCTGCTTGTATATTGTGCAAAGCTGTAAATATAAAGATTCATTTATTAACTTCCAGACAACTGAGTCCTGGTCTGGGTTATTTCAAAGTGTGGGGGGGAGGGGGGCGGGGAACTGCTGAACCACCACAAGGATGGAGCAGGGCAAGAGGAGGCAGATTACCGACCTCCACATTTTATTGAAAAGACCACAGTTCAGCCCAGGCCATGCAGGTGCTTTTAAAAGGAGCAAGGATATTGACTGCCAGCACCTGCATCAGCAACATTCATACTCACCAGCTCAAATCTTTTGGCAAATTCCAGTTCATCTTCATTTCTAAGCATTTCAAAAAAATCTAAGTGCCTGAGGAAGGAAAGGGATTAAAAACAAGACTGTTAGAAGCAGATGTGAATGTGACTATTAATAATCTGAAGACAGCCAGCCTGGCAGTAGCCCAGAGACAAGCAGGACTTGAAACATCAACTAAAACTTCAGTCTTGAGCTCCCAGTCATTACAGCCTATCCAATGAGCCTTTCCGGATGAGAGGATGATGAAGAGGAGGATGGCAGTATCCCGAACCCCCTGATGGGGATCCTCTCCATCTCAACCCCACATATAGTAAAACCATGCCAGGGTTTTCTTTGCCTTCTCTGGCAATAACAAAGAATTTCATCAAAAGGGGCAAGCCTAGATCCAGATGCTTTCCCCAAAGGCCAAGTTCAGAAACCAGACAGCAAGGGTGCCAGGCAAGGGCAAAAATAATCAGTGGGCTACTCACCTGTCAAGGGTTGAATTTTCATGCTCTCTTAGTTTATCAATGACTGGCTGGATCCCAAGCATGAGGAATTCATATCTCAGATGGAGTCTGAAATCCAGGCTTTCCTGCAAGAAACATTTGTGTGGTCAGCACAGCACAAGGTGCATATTCTCAGTAAGTGTCTTCAAATAAAACCTCCCAAAGCCCACCAAAACATCTCCCTCTCCCCAGGAGCCCCAGGTGCTCACCACGCCTGCCCCCTGGCTCAGGACTGCGTTGATGAAGGACATGATGGCTGTCTTGAGGCTCACTTCGTCTCGATACCGCCCTGTGCTCTTGTCCAAGTCATTGATCAGCGTCTGCCAAACACACAGTGTCAGCTCCAGCATTGCACAAACAGCCAGGGGACACACACAGGAACAACTCATGAGGCTCCTACAGCCCCTGTAGCAACCCACTGGTGACAGTCCATCAGCTGCTGCCTGCTGTAATACAGCTCACTCCAGCACCCGTTTTTGGCTAACATCATCCCACACAGATGTGCTGCAGCCTTGCAGAGCTGCAATCCCAGTGACCTTGCCCATTTGGTGGGGGGAATATTGCCTTCAATAACTGGTTCCTCACTCTGCTCACCTGCACATCTCATCAGATGTGGTTCACAGGATCACAGGATCCTCCCTTTGGAAGGGACACAAAGAGATTCATCAAGTCCAACCTCCCTGCCAGAGCAGGACCTGCTCAGGTCCTGATAGAGTAAGTCTAGCTTAGATCAAAGAGGAACACATCCAGATGAACATTGAAATTCTCCAGAGAAGCAGACTCCACAACCCCTCTGGTGCACCTCTTCCAGTGCTCTGGGACCCTTACAGTAAAGAAGTTTCCCCTTGTGTTGAGGTTGAACCTTCTGTGCTGCAGCTTATACCCACTGCTCCTTGTCCTATCCCAGGGAGCAAGTGAGAAAGGCCTGTCCCCCACCTCCTGATACTCAGCCCTCAGACATTTATAAATATTTATTAAATCCCTTCTCAGTCTTCTCTTCTCCAGACTAAAAAGCCCCAGGTCGCTCAGCCTCTCCTCATAAGGCAGTGTTCCAGCCCCTGATCATCCTCATATCCCTCCGTCGGACTCTCTCAAGCAAGTCCCTGTCCCTCTTAAACTTCGGGGGGCTCTGGCCTAACTCCCAGAAGACCTAAGTTGCGAACAGCCAGAACAGATCCCTTGTGAGCAGAATTTTAGATATCCGGGAGGGAAGGACTTTTGGGAGGCGAGGGGCAAGCAGAGACCCACCTACCTGAAAACGAGTCCGTTCGCTGGCGTATTTCTGGTAGTGCAGCATGGCCTCCAGTACCTTTTTGTGGCCCCCAGGAACCAGGCACACGGCGCCCATGATTTCCAGCACTGCCACCTTCGTCTTAATGTTCTCGGTGCTCAGACTCTGAGCGATTACGTTAATGCTCTCCGAGTGGGCCAGGACGTGCGCCCGGCCCAGGGAGTTGTTCATTAGTGCTTTTATACACCCAATGAGCGAGGTATGTATCCGAGACTCTGCCGTCTCATAGTCCATGCTTTTCAGAAAGTTCAGAATACACGACAGCCCATCCAGGTCGATGAATCGGGTTACAAACCTGTCACAAAGAGAGGGGGGTTTGGCTTTAAAACCGAAGGCTAAACGACTTTTGTTACCTTCAAGCAGAGCTGATTTGCCCGTTGTGGTCAGCCCAGCGTCTTCTCGCGTGTTTTCATCCTGGACTTTAGATAGCCGAAGGGATGGGGTTGCAAAAATCACTTTAGTCGGTGACCAGCAGCGTTTGCAATCAGGCACCAGCTGCGCAGGTTTGCCTAGAGCTAAGGTGGACCACCTTGGAAGAGGACCAGCTTAGCCAACCACCGGCACAAGCCCCAAGGTGGAGGTTATAGATGTCTGCAGCCACACTGCTGCAAAACCTTCCTAGTCTCCAACCGGAGTCTTAAAACCTACTTACTTGGGACCAGTTTTGCACAGGATTGGAAGAAGCTCCCAAGCCATGGGAGTCACCTTCTTATCAGCCACAGACACTCCAATGTCAACCAAGCCTATGTCCACGATACCTGTCAGGACCTCTCTGCCCGATGCCATCCAGGCTGGGTGTATTCCAGTTTGCTAAAAGGCATGGGCTCAGAAAGCAAACAAATCAAGAACACCCCAGCACTGGGATGATTCTAACTCAAAACAAGCCACGCTGAAGTGCAGCAAGCAAAGGGCTAATGGCAGGCTCAAGAAAAACTCATTTATCTGCTTCAAAGTCTGCTCTTCTTACAGCCAGAGTCAACAGCAAACTGATGTTCAACTTCCCTGGGAGCAAGAGCAGGTCCAACAGGTATCATTGTCTATAAAGGCTTCTGGATCCTTCTGACTTCCAGTGAGACATACTCAAAAATCACTCTTAAGGACATTGGGAAGTTTCATGGCTGAGTGCAAGTTCTGCTCTCAGGGGACTGTGGGAAGGCAGTACCCAAGATCTCCAGGTTCCATGGAAATCGGGTGCTCACCCTCAGCCCTGGAAATTTCTGACCATGGACCATCACTTAGAACCATTGCAAAAGAGAAACAGAAGAGTGGAATGCAATTACAAGCAGTAACTGTTTCTTCCATAACCAGACCAGGTCACGAAACATTTTCCCATCAGAAAATGTTGACCTGAGGCATCTTAAAGGTTTTGCAGATGTGTGCATGCAGACTCTAGAGAAATTAAATTTAGGAAAAACTACAGATCTTCAGAGAATCCCATCCTTTCCTTATCCTCCCCATCGAAACCTCCTAACAGCACTTTTATTTTTTTCTCTTTTGCATGTCATAAAAGCCTGAAGATTCATGTGATTTTATTCCTTTCAAAAGTATGAGAGAAGCTGAAGCTGAAACAAAAGGCCTGGTTAACCAACAAAAATTGGAATTATTTTTTCCTTAAATTCAATTTGGAAGGACATTTCACATTCTGTTCCAATGAGAACAAAAGCAAATTTGAAACAAACAAACAAAAAAAGAAGCTGCCTGATTTGTCTGAGCAGATGTGAAGGTTCCTGGTGGCTCCCTGCCACCAAAAGGACTGAGGAAAAGGAATAAAATGGCATTTCAGGGTCCTTGCCTCCCTTGTTCCGAGGACACCCACTTATATTTCTATCTAAACCCCCCACCACCCCTTCCAGAGGACAGGAATCAAGAGCCATAATGGCAGCTATCAAGCCAGGAAAGAGAAGGGAATTGCCTCATTGGCTTGGTCCGCAGTGCAGTCTTCAAACTTTCAATTGTTTTATTTCTCTCCTCCTCGTCTTCTTTTTCCAAAGCGATCAGCGATTTCCTCTGTAAAAGGAGAAAGGAGATGTGAGAGGGAGTTCCTCAGTGAAGCTGGTGGTCAAGAAGTGGGAGTGCCTGCTGCCTGCTGTTCAAAGCTCTGGGGACCCTACAATCCAAGCCATGGGAAGCTGCGATGCTAAACTGACTCTGAAAGTTCAGCTCCTTATGGTAACTGCAGGACTTGGGAAAAGGAGCAGTGCCTCTGGGCTGGGGACAGTGGCTGTGTCCACAGGATGCCCTTGGCATCTCCCACACATATGCTGTCAGTCCACCCGAGCTCCCATGGATCTTCCTGGGTAGAGCATGCACAGGGTACAGATTGCTCTCCTCAACTCATGAAACCAAGGCCACAGCTACAGCAACACCCTGAGTTGGTTATGCACTATCTCATGGCACTTAGGCCCTCAAAGCTGTCAAAGTGAGCCCTGACAGAACCAGCCAAGGCTAAACAAAAGGAAGGAGAAAGGGTCCTGGCAGATATAGAGCTGTGCTGATCCCCAAATTTAACCCAGCTCAGCTTCATCAACAAGTCAGGAGATCAAAGCCACCCTCCAGGCATCTGGCTGGCTTTGATCACAAGCTCTGCTCATGCTCAGGGCTTCAACCAGCTGGCAGCCTATGGCCCACCCTGGGCATTCCTGCCTTCCCAGAGGGGAGCAACATACTCCCTCTTGGATTGCAGACCCCTGATTCCTCTCTCCATCCCCACTGCCCTACCCAATCCTGTCTTCCCTGTCACCCTGTCCCCATGAAAGCAGGGCAAAGGGGAAGAAAGGAATTAAAAAAAAAAAAAGCTTTTCTTTTTCATTTTAATTTTCCATGCTGCTCCCATCCCTAGCGCAGTGGCCATGAACCTTGGCACCTTCAGCCTCAAAAAGCAGGAGTGAGGATGGAGGGGCTCTGAACAGCAAATATTGCAGCAAATAAACTGTATTTCCTACCAAAAAAGAGAGTGATTTTTGTCTCACCCAGCAGGATGTCAACAAGAAAGTACTTAATCAAATTACATCTGAACACACTGGCAGCTCAAGAGGGAGCACCTAGAGCCAGGGCAGTAGCATCAGCTCTTGTGGGATGGATAAGCAGCAGTGCTGCCTTTTGCCACGGTCACTCAGTGCAGGAGGGTGTCTTGGGTATAGGGCAGAAGCAGTCACAAGGGGGTCTGTACAGCCTGGTGGCTTTGTGCATAAAGCTGCTGTTTGCCACCCACCTCACAGCCTTCCAGACTGGGCTCAGATGAAAGTCCCAGTGTGCTGTAGAAACCATCTCTGTTCTGCAGGTGTATCTGTTGGCCTAACAGGCCACACTGGTCACTCTCTCAGGCACAACCCTGGCTATGCTGCAGACTGTCACTGCTGAGCTGCTGCCACACTCAAGGTTAACAATCACCAAAGCATCGAGTGAATACTTACAGCAGCCATGGAATTCAGCTGGTCAATATAAAACTCTGGCCAGCTGGTGGCTCCTTTATTCTCTTCCTGGTCCTGTAGAGAAAAAAAGTGAAACAAAGACAGCAGATAAGTAGAAATAGCATTAAGAACCCCTGCCCTTCATGACCAACCATCCTTGAAGTGTCCTTGAGCTCTTGCATTACTTTATATTAATACAAGCACAACTTTCTATGTTCTGAGCTCTCCAGCAACAGTTCCAGTTATGGCAGCGTCACCTGATTTATTGATATATTTTATATACCAGTGATGCTACACCATCTCTCTGTGACCAAACTCTGCCCCAATGATAGACTCACAGAATCACAGAACGGTTTAGGTTGGAAGGGACCTCAAAAATCATCCAGTTCCAATACCCCACCATAGGCAGGGACACCTCCCAGTAGAACAGGTTACTTATCCAGCCTGGCCTTGAACACCTCCAGGAAGGGAGCTTCTGCAACCTCCCTGGGCAACCTGTTCCAGTGTTTCACCACCCTCACTGTGAAGAACTTCTTCCTAACATCCCATTTAAATCTCCCCTCTGCCAGTTTAAACCCATTACTCCTCATCCTGTCATTACAAGACCTTGTGAATAGTCCCTCCCCAGCCTTCCTGTAGGCCCCTTTTAGATACTGGAAGGCTACTATAAGGTGTCCTCAAAGCCTTCTCTTCTCTAGAGATACTACATCAGTCTTGTGGTTAAACTACATCAGTTCTTGTGGAGAAACCTCACTAAAACTATACATCCAACTCTGCAGTACACTTGAAGTTTCGGCGGCACAACCTTGAGGAATGTGCTTTGGAGGAAGAAAAAAGAGTCACTTACAAGTAATCAAGAGCAAGTAAATGTGACATGACCTAGGCTCCACTCTTGGAGTAGGACCATAGCTTACCAACATCCTAAGAGAGACCCCTAGGCACAACAGACAACTTATCCGGGGGCTTCATTAGCTGTTCAGAAGGAATATGTACCTGGAAATGTCCTGTATTACAGAATCACAGAATGTCAGGGGCTCAAAAGCTCATCCAGTCCAACCCTCCTGCCAGAGCAGGATCTCCTAAACCAGATCACACAGGAATGTGTCCAGGCAGGTTTGGAATATCTCCAGAGAGGGAGACTCCACAGCTTCCCTGGCCAGCCTGTTCCAGTGTTCTGTCACCCTCACAGTGAAAAAATTCCTCCTTATGTTCGAACGAAACTTCCTATGCCTCAGCTTCCACCCATTGCCCCTTGTCCTGTCATCAGGCATCACCAAGCAGAGCCTGGATCCATCCTCCTGGAACTCACCCTGCATGTATTTATAAGCATCAATGAGATCACCTCTCAGATTCCTCTTCTCCAAGCTAAAGAGCCCCAGCTCCCTCAAGCTCTCCTTGTAAGAGAGACTTGTATTAAAGGATGTCACACCTGGGTCTATGATCTCTGACACTGAATGATGTACAGTCACATTTCATCATCCTGGTCTACAATGCCCTGTATCTGGTGAGACTCACAAGGTCACAGAATCACATAGTGGTAGTGGTGGGATGTGACCTCTGGAGGTCATCTAGCCCAAAACCCTGGCCAGAGCAGACTCACCTACAGCAGGTTGCACAGGATCACATCCAGGCAGGTTTTGAATGTCTCCAGAGATGGAGACTTGGCCACCTCTCTGGGCAGCCTCTTCCAGTTCTCTACCACCCTCAAATCAAAGAAGCTGCACCTTATGTTTAGACAGAACTTCCTATGTTCAAGTTTCTGCCTGTTACTTCTTGTCCTGTTGCTGGGCACCACTGAAAAATGATGGTTTTACCATGTTCTTGTAGAACATGACTGAAAGACCTCTGAGCCCAGCTCAGCTGATTTATATTGCACGTCTCCAGGAACTGCTTGGAGCAAGCAGGCAGATTTTTAGGTAATACTTCAAGATCAACCCTTTTCTCCCCAGTGTTTTCCTAAAATGTTATAAAAAGAGAAGGAAAAGGCTTCACAGGAGAAATGCCACACAAAACTAGACTGTAGAGTCAACCAATGCTACACAAATCCCAGGCTTCTTTCCTTGTTAACCATCTTCAGATCACAGCTTGACTTGCATGCACAACTCTGCCCCCTCCCTAACTTGAAGAGCTGTTTGCAAAGGTCATCCTACACCACAATTACCTGCTCCTGCATCCATGCATGCTGACAACTACTGATCCTCTGGCTGATTTCAGCAAGCCCACAGAGCCTACGTAATTATCACGGTCAAGAGGCATATGGGGAAAATGTTTGTGCATCCCAACTTCCCAAGCTGCAGCTTGCCAAGATAAGAAAACACAGGAGACTACACTAGGTAATTTGGACAGTATTTAGCGTGGCCAGCAGGGCAAGGGAGGTGATTCTGCCCCTTTACTCTGCTCTCGTCAGACCCCACCTGGAGTACTGTGTGCAGTTCTGGAGCCCCCAACACAAGAAGGACATGGAACTGTTGGAGAGAGTCCAGAGGAGGGCCACGAAGATGATCAGAGGGCTGGAGCATCTATGCTATGAGGACAGGCTGAGACAGTTGGGGCTTTTCAACCTGGAGAAGAGAAGGCTTCAAGGAGACCTTATAGCAACCTTCCAGTATCTGAAGGGGGCCTACAGGAGGGCTGGGGATGGACTATTGACAAGGTCTTGTAATGACAGGACGAGGGGGAATGGGTTCAAGCTGGCAAAGGAGAGATTTAAATGCGATGTTAGGAGGAAGTTCTTCACAGTGAGGGTGGTGAGACACTGGAACAGGTTGCTCAGGGAGGTTTTGGCTGCTCCCTCCCTGAAGGTATCCAAGGCCAGGCTAGATGAGGTCTTGAGCTACCTGATCTAGTGGGAGGTGTCCCTGCCTGTGGTGGGGGGTTGGAACTGGATGATCTTTGAGGTCCCTTCCAACCTAAACCATTCTATGATTCTATGATTTAGTTCCCAGATGGGCAGTGCAGCTCATGACCACAGACCTGACCCTTTGCTTTGCCTCCAGGATGGGGATAAAAGAAGTCTGAAAGCAACGAGTGATCTGACAAATCCTCTTGGCATAACCTGTGATATGTTGAGAGCCAAGAGAAGCTGTTCACCTATCCTCATGGCCACATCCAGCCACCTCCAACCTGCCATGATGCAGCCTGGCAGCAACCAGAGCCCCTTGAGCAGCTCTCCATGCTGTTCGCCCATGGCCTTGGGCATGCTGGCTGCTGACAGAGGCACATCCACAAGCCTTGCCTTTTTCTAATCTTCTACAGATCTGGTCAAGTTTAAAACAAATAATAAACTTTCCTTAGCAAGACCACATTTGCCAAGAACCAAGGTTTTGAATGAAACTCTTCGTTCACCCGCCCTCCATATTATTTTTTTAACTCAAGCAAGAATATGCAGAAAGCAAGAATTATCCTGAGACAAAAAAACTAAATTGTCCTACCCATGCCAGTGCCAAACCAAACACACCTGAAGGAGGTCCCACCACCTGCTTCTGCACGGATGGAGGACCATTCAAAATCATGTTCTGACAATCAGATTTTGCCAGCAAACTCATCCCCATCCTGTCCAAATAGCACTTTAAAAAAGAAAAATGTTCATAGAATCGTAGAATAGAATCATAGAATGGTTTAGGTTGGAAGAGACCTCAAAGATCATCCAGTTCCAACACCCCACCATAGGCAGGGACACCTCCCACTAGAACAGGTTGCTCAACGCCTCATCCAAACTGGTCTTGAACAACTCCTGGGAGAGAGCAGCCACAACCCCCCTAGGCAACCCATTCCAGTGTCTCACCACCCTCACTGGAAAGAACTTCTTCCTAACATCCAGTGTAAATTTCCCCTCTGTCAGTTTAGACCCATTCCTCCTCGTCCTGTCATTACAAGACCTTGTGAATAGTCCCTCCTCAGCTTTCCTGTAGGCCCCTTTCAGATGTTGGAAGCCTACTATAAGGTGTCCTCAAAGCCTTCTCTTCTCCAGGCTGCAGAGCCTCAACTCTCATAGCCTGTCCTTATAGCAGAGGTGCTGCAGCTTTATGATCATCTTCGTGGCCCTTCTCTGGACTCTCTCCAACAGTTCCATGTCCTTGTACTGGGGGGTCCGGAACTGCACACAGTACTCCAGGTGGGGTCTGAGGAGAGCAGAGTAAAGAGGCAGAATCCCCTCCCTTTCCCTGCTGCCCACACTGCTCTTGCTGCAGCCAGGACACAGTTGCTGTCTGGGCTTCACTCACACTGCAAGTTCATGTTGAGCTTTTCATCATGTGAAAATGTGCTGGCAGAGCATATAGCACCCAGCCTGATGAGAAGAGAAAGGGATGAGATTGTTCTTCTTGCAGGTACAAAAACCTGCCTTCTTTCCATTTTCCCTTCTCTCAAAACCTTGTCTCTAGCAAAGACAAGAGGACAGAGAGTCAGAGAGACCTCTCACCATCCACTGGCAAACAGACTCAGTGAAACAATCCTCTCCAAATAACCTGGGGACCATCCTGCTGCGTTTCTGTTCACATCTGGGAACACATGCAGAAACTTGCCACCAGTCAGCATCAAATCTGGCCACCTGAAGCCACGGCCACAAGGAGGCTTCTGCCACAGTGGAAGAAGCCCAAGGCCTTCCCCAAAAGGCTGAGCAAATGACACCCATTCCTAGCTGTCCAGTCAGTCAGACCACAGGTGTCCAAATGCATCTGGTGGCTCCATCTGGGCAAGGAACAAGGTCGGTGCTGAAAAACACAGCAGGAAGGCAGCAGGTCTGGCCCATCCCATACCCCAGGACCTTCCTGCATGGTGTGAACACCTGCGAGGCGGGCAGGGATCTGGACCTGCTGCTCATTTAGGGCTGAAAAGAAGCGGTGGAGCACAACAATAAAGGTCTCAGGGGGCGGAGGGGAGGCTGAACAACAAAATTGGCTAAACTGCTCATTTATAATTAACGTGCTGCATTATAAACATTTCCCTTTGCTCCGCTCCCTCGGGCTCTTGCATTTCCTCCCTGAAACCCCCAATTTAGAGAGCACTCTCAATTAAGTGCAGCAGAACCTCATTAATTTAGATGAGCAGCGGGGCAGGCTCATCGGAAAGCAGCTTCCCAGGCAAAGGAGGACTGCACAATGAAGCGGGCAAAGATCAGGGCAGAGGCTTCCCTCGGCTCACTGCAGGATGTAGCTCAGTGGTAATTATTGCAGCTAATGGTCTACAGCACACTGATAAATGGCCTTTAGTGCACGGCGGTGGTAAAGAAATCTCCCAACAAAGCCAGGAGCTCAGAGGGAAATGACTCACAAGGCTTTGCTCTGAGGCAGGGGGAGGAAAGAGCCTCTCAGGCCATCAGGGGTTGAAAGGGTGAATTTGCAAGATGGTTTACCAGCACCTAATGTGGGTTTTGAGGACTTGAGTTTTGCAGCTCGCCTTTGACAAGGGATGTCCAGACATGGAGCTGAGTATTGTCAATGTCAGCTCTTCAGGATGTTCCATCGCATCCTGCCTGGCTGGCATTAAGGACACAAACATCTCCCAGTTTCTTCTTCTCTGAGCTGCATTTAGGTCCTTGCCGTGTTCATTCTCTTCTCAGGAAGCAGAGAAGTGAGAGCTCATCCAAACCCTGCTGACAGCCCAGTGTCATGCTGCTCCTTACTGTGAGCTGCTCTTTCAGAGGCAGGCTGATGGCTGTAATTGCTGAGTGCAGGGCTGGGCATCTCTTCTCATCTGTGACATCTGCATCAGCATCCCTCACTGTTCTCCAAGAAACAGCCCCGATGGACACATGGTTTGCAAAAATTGGGAAACACCAAAGCTGTGCAGTCAAGGGCAATTTCTGCCCTGTCCTCTCCTTCATTTCCCACCCAATCCCTCTGACACGCACTTCGTCCTTCCAGAAACCTGGCAAAAATACAAATCGCATCAGCTGCAGCCCTAGCACTGCTATGCCTTCTCCTCACCTCTGCTGTCCCCTCTCTTTGCTTCTGCTGTCCCTCTGCCTCCAGGCTGTATGCATGGGGCTGACGGATCCTGCACTGTGCTGCTCTACACCATGGGGGCAATGATGTGGGGGTTACATGGCGTGAGCCTGGTGAACAAGCTCCATCGCCTCTGCTGGTGCTGGATGCCACAGGGAAAATAGCACCCAGTCAAGCTGCCTCATTAGTGGAATTTTTCTAAGCTAGGGTCACCATTCTGCCAGTTCCAACCATCCTTTTGCTCTTCCTGGGGAAATTTCACACTCCCCAACCCTGTCACATCTTGGTGACAAGTCTGACACTTGCAGAGCCTGCGTGCCTCCCCCTTGGGCTGTCGGCAGCTCCCACAGCCAGACTGCCCTTGCTCTTCCCAGTGACCCTCGGTACACTAGGCAGCAGCACAGAGGAGGTGAAGGCTCAGCCAGTGGTGACTTGAAAACAGTCCACAGGTTCGTCTTGGCTGTGTTTGTGCACCATTATTTACACCTAGATGGTGCATCTCCAAGAGCTTCTGCCTCTCTGACCTCCAGGCACGCAGCTGTCAGGAGCAATGCACCCTCCTGCTCACAGCATGTCTCTATGGCAGTGAGGAGAAAGTATCTTCATGAACTCCTGCCTCTCTGACCTCCAGAAACGCAGCTGTCAAGAGCAATGCACCCTCCTGCTCACAGCATGTCTCTGTGGCAGTGAGGAGGAAGTTATCTTCATGAACTTCTGACTCTCTGACCTCCAGGAATCTGCATTCTTAGAGAATGCCAGGAGCAGTGCACCCTCCTGCTCACAGCGTGTCCCTCTTGCAGTGAGGAGAAAGCCTCCTGTGCAGATCCTTTGTGTTTCCTTACCGCCAAATCAAGCTTCTGGCAGTTCCTTTCAGAGGTCCAGCACGTGGATGATGTCTCTGATTCAGCAGCCTCCTTCCCGTGCCTGCAATCTATGGCAGTGGTGATGGATCTTGAGCTGCTCAATGGGCCTCAGAGGACAACTGGCTGGGTTCCCCACCCACCTGATGTCCCATGCATGAGGTTAGAACCTTCAAGGTGAAACCATGTCAGAAGGAAAGGACTGGCCTGCAGTTGCTAGCTCCAGGCAAAACCTGGAGAGGCATTTAGTGGCACTGCTCATGACTCTGATGGTTCACCTCCCTCCTGGCACCACCTGCAAGGATCGTCTGCCCCAGGATGCAGCCCAGACAGCCACCTGTGTCCTGGGCTGCAGCACAAGAAGCATGGCCAGCAGGGCAAGGGAAGGGATTCTGCCCCTTTATTCTGCTCTCCTCAGACCCCACCTACAGTACTGTGTGCAGTTCTGGAGCCCCCAGCACAAGAAGGAAGTGGAACTGTCGGAGAGAGTCCAGAGGAGGGCCACAAAGATGATCAGATGGCTGGAGCACCTCTGCTATGAGGACAAGCTATGAGAGTTGTGGCTTTTCAGCCTGGAGAAGAGAAGGCTTCAAGGAGACCTTATAGTGGCCTTCCAGTATCTGAAGGGGGCCTACAGGAGGGCTGGGGAGGGACTATTCACAAGGTCTTGTGATGACAGGATGAAGAGTAATAGGTTTAAACTGGCAGAGGGGAGATTTTAACTGGACGTTAGGAGAAAGTTCTTTCCAGTGAGGGTGGTGAAACACTGGCACAGGTTCCTGCCATGGATGATCCTCCTGGTTGCTGTCAGTAAGGTCAAAAAAGTAGCAGACAGCAGTGTGGACTGGGTTCAAAACCAACAGGTCCTCAGCCTGCAGGGGAGGTTTCAATCCAGCCCAGCTCTACTGACATGGCTAAGCCATTGCCAGGTGCGTGCTGGTGGAGGTTTTGGCCCACCACAGCCCTCGGGGTCTTCCTCGTCCCTTCAGCTGCTCGGCTCCTCCAGATATCCCTGCAGCAAAAGCTAAATGATGCGGCCAAAGCCTTTTTCCCACGGAATGATGTAGCAAAGGGCTGTAATTTCATCAGATCCTTCCCTGGGTTGGGGTTTTGGGGTCCCAGGCCACTCTGGTTTTCCATACGCTAATACTTCCTATCCCCTCCCTCCCCTCCACAAGCACACGCCATGTCCTTCTACGCCTTTCCCAGCATATATTTGCTCCCCACAAGCAAATATAGCATGACCAGATGCCTTTCGTAGTCAGCTGGTTCATTGTTTGAAAAGCTTTGCTTTTAAAATCCAAAAAAGATTGCTAACAGATGCAGTCTTTGGCCAGAGAAGGAAAAAACCCCTCGCTTAAACAAAAGTGTGTTGTGATTGGAACTAAAAAGGGAATTACCTTTAAAGATAAAACCTACAAACATTTCCCATTGAAAAACACCCACCCCCCAGCTATCCAAACAGCCTTTTTCCCTCAGTCAGCCCAAGAAAATGACACCTGAGATGATATTTCAACCTGCTGCTGCGATATCCTCAGGTATATTTGGATGCTCAGGAGCCATGAAACATTTTTCATCCATCCCAGCTGACCCAGGAATCATAAAATCAGTCAGGGTTGGAACGGAACACAAGGATCAGGTAGGTCCAACCCCTCTGCCATGGGCAGGGACACCCTACCCTAGATCAGTCTGGCCACAGCCTCATTCAGCCTGGCTGCAAACACCTCCAGGGATGTGGCACCAACCACCCCCCTGGGCAACCCATTCCATGCTCTCACCACTCTCATGCTGAACAACTTCCTCCTCATATCCAACCTGAATCTCCCCACCTCCAGCTTTGCTCCATTGCCCCTAGTCCTGTCACTACCTGAGAGCCTAAAAAAGTCCCTCCCCAGCTTTTTTTGTAGGCCCTCTTCAGATCCTGGAAGGCCACAAGAAGGTCACCTGGGAGCCTCCTCTTCTCCAGACTCAACAGCCCCAACTCTTGTAGCCTGTCCTCATAGCAGAGGTGCTCCAGCCCTCTGAGCATCCTCATGGCCCTTCTCTGGAGCACAGCAAAACACTGAACTGTTTTTAACTCCTTCCGTTACATGCCACCTCTGACAGCTTTTCCTCTTAGTTCTGCTACTACAGCTTTTTGCACAGTGTTTTGGGCTTGGTTTTTTTTCTTAATAATTGATTTTTTTAAAATAAAGGAAGTAGATAGAAACACAAGACCTCTGAACGACCTGCTGGACTGAGCTACAAGAGGAAGAGTAAGCTGGAAAGTGAAGCTCTCTGGGCAGGGGAAGCATGTGGAAGGCACAGTTGGAGAGGAAAAAGGTTGTCTGGCTAGGCAAAATAGTAGAGCTGGAAAGCAACCACTCATTTCCTTATTTATCACATTTTTTCTTTCCCCATTCTGCCTTTGCAAACACACCATTGCTGCCTTCTCCTAATGCAAAAGGATCCTGGTTTCATATCTGATGTGTGATGAAATTTCAGATGGAAGCTTTTGCTTGCCAGAGACAGCTTAACACTGCTGAGAGCTATGCACCTAGCGCTAGCAACGCCAAAGGTTTTTCAACAGGAGATTAAAGAACGCAGCATCACTTGGCACCCCTGCAGGTCATTTTTCCCCTACCCAAGCTTTACAGATGCTCAGATAGCTCAGCTGAGTGAAACAGGACGGGGTGGGGGTGGGCAGAGCCAGACCCTTGTAGTGGGTTTACAGTGACCTGCCCCCCCACCTTTTTAAACCCCGGCTAAAACTCAGAAAAACACACTGGAAGTTAATAAATGAAGCTTTCTATTTACAGCAATGCAAATATACAAGCAAATATTTACAAGATATAACAGGTATTTACAGAAATATACAGTTAAAAAGGGTAATACACACCACACCCCTCCCAGAGACCAAAATCCCCAAGAGAGGATAATCAAACCCCCCTACCACCTTTCCCCTCTTCCCCCAGCTTTATCTCACCACCTCTTGATGATGCTGCAGATAAGCTGAAGATCAGGGAAATTAATGATAGGAGAAGAAGTTAGTCGTTTTAGTGATTTTACTCTGAATTAGTTCAAAGGCAGAGAGACAAAGGGAAAAGCTGCTGGAGCCAGCACAGACCCAAGCCAGACTGGCCCTCTGCAAGCACACTGCCTATCTCATGTTTTGAGAACATTCTCAAAACAATTTTTTTTCTGTCTCAGTGAAACTCAGTGAAGTGACACTGTGTGTTTAACTCTCTCTCAGCCAATAGTCTAATTTCTCACTCGAATTCTCCAATTAGCTCAAACCAACACAACCCTGCACTCGCATGAACTATTTTTTGCTAGCACTCAGTCATCTCTGCTGAGTCTCTGCCTGAACACCCCTTGCCCACCCCTTATCCACCCCTATTTTAAGGCTCATAAAAATTCCCCAGCGAGCCGCTTTAATAGCTTGACGCTTCGCACACTGCCTGACCCCCAGCCAAACCTCCTGCAATTAAGAGGTGCTGCAGACTAAGCATTAAGTGTTAATTATTAACTCCCGCTGGAGCGTGGCCTCCCGAGAAAGGCCATCCTGAGTCACCCTTTATCCGCCCAAGCAAACCCGCAGCCAAAGGAGCAGGAAAGCTGGAAATCCTCCTGCTTCCTCCCCGAGCTTCCGAGCAATATCCCCTCCTGGAGAACGGAGCCAGCAGGGAGTGAAATATTTTGGGATGAGGTATGAAACGAGTCATCATCCAGAAATACCACTTCTAAAAGCAGATTTCACATCCCCCCCCCACCCTGCTGTTAATGCATCGCGTTTCTCTGCTTTATTACAGCCTCAGAGTGGGTGATGACTTCAAAGGAGGCCTCTCTTTAAATCTCTTTCTAGACTCCAGTGCTGCACGGCTGCAGGATTTAAGGCAGACTCCGGTTCCTGCTTGGGTTGCTGCTGACAGACTTGCAAACCCCCATCACAGGATGCTTTCAATCTCCCTGCCCGCCCCACTCCACCCCACCCCCTCCCCTCATGATGATGCAGGTGGGATTGGACCACCAGAAGTTCATCTAGTGCAACCCCCTGCTCTGAACAGGGTCAGGGCTGGAATCAGACCCAGCATCTCCACGGATGGAGAGTCAGGGAGGGCAAAACATCCACTCTGCCAAGCTGGTGCTGTGGGGTAGGGACAAGAACAGCTGCTTGCAAAGCAGGGAAACCAGGATACCTCCCTGTAGGGCAAGGAGAATATCCCAAGGAAGGAAATATGATGGGTTTCCCTTACTGGACTCAGACCCAGCATCTCCATGAATGGAGTATCAGGGAGGGCAAAACATCCACTCTGCCAAGCTGGTGCTGTGGGGTAAGGATAAGAACAGCTACTTGCAGAGCAGAGAAACCAGGATACCTCCCTGTAGGGCAAGGAGAAATATCCCAAGGAAGGAAATATGATGGGTTTCCCTTACTTCCTTTGACAAGCAGGGACAATGCCAGGTGCTGCCAATTCCCATACCAGAACAACCAAGCGCAAGAATGTCTCATTCCGGTCCCCTTTTACCAAATCTTACCTATTATAGGAATATATAAGTGCAACAGTTTCAGCTCTCTGGTTTAAGAGGGACAGGGATCTGCTGCAGAAGTTCCAGCAGAAGGCTACAAGTATGATTAGGGTACTGTAGCACTTTCTGATGAGAAGAGGCTGAGAGAACTGGGTTTTTTTTAGTTTGGAGAAGACTAAGAGGGGATTTAATCAATGTTTATAAATATCTGAGGGATGGGTGCCAAGAGGTGGGGACCAGCTCCTCTCACTTTCTCCCTGTGATAGAACAAGGAGTAATGGATATAAACTGCAGGACAGAAGGTTCCACCTCAACACAAGGGGGAACTTCTTTGCTGTAAGGGTGACAGAGCACTGTAACAGGCTGCCCAGAGAGGTTGTGGGGTCTCCTTCTCTGGAGAGTTTCAAGGCCTGTCTGGATGCGTTCCTCTGTGACCTGAGCTAGATTGCATGGTCCTGCTCTGGCAGGGGGTTGGACTTGATGACCTCTTTGGGTCCCTTCCAACTCCTGGCATCCTGTGCTCAACAACTGTGAAACACTCTGCCCAACTGAGTATGACTAGCGACGCTGATGGCAAAGCAAAGGTGCCAGAGATGGCACAGGGCAGCAGAGAACATGCTGAAAAGACTGATATTCAGATGCTTTCTATGCTGCACACACCTTTGCTGTTGACGGAGGCAGGCGAGTGCCCTGGCTGTGCAGACTACAGCCACGGTGCAAGGCACCGAGCTTTGCAGCCCAGCAAAGCTGATTTTAGAGGAAATCTCCCAGGAGAAGGCTGTGTTTTTGTCCCAGCTCGCATTGCTCTTCAAAGTAGACCTTGTTGCAACTGGTCACTGTGATTGCCGGGGGGGAGCACTGTACCCAGCAGGAAAATAGGGGAAATGGGGAAAACAAAGAATGTCCCAAACTGGGGCTTTTGCACTCGAAGTCTGACCAAAGTCACCTGACTGTTAACAGTCTATTTCCAACAGAAGCCAAAATCGGCAGCACAGGAGAACCTGCTCAAGGTACAATTCTGCGTTCTTGGTAGGTCAGGCAGCTGCCTGTGATTGACATCCACCTTTCAAAGCCCCCTGGCACCTACCAGGTGAAAACGGGTGTTACTGACATCTCAGATTGCAACTTGTTATTAAATACAGGCAGGACAAAGGTTTTGGATGTTTCCTGGACTTCTCAAACCACCACCAAGGGTGCAGCCAAGGTGTGGAGGTAGAAGCCCTGCCCTGTCTCCAGCTTCTCCACTGCCCTGGTCAAAACCTAGCCACTGCTCTCAGCTGGAGAAGCCCAGCCCATCTTCTCAACTCCAAGTTACCCTGTAGGTGATTTGTCCTCATAAAAACATAGGTACACGAGTTAAGATTTTCATGAGTCACCAGGATCACAGGATGTTAAGGCTTGGAAGGGACCCAAATGAGAGCCACCAATGTGTCTGCTGCCTACCAGTCTTCATCACAAAGCTGCAGGACTGCCTAGAGTCTGTCATGAAGGGAGATATGTTCTCCAGCACATAAAATTCCTGGTTTCCTCCACTGATGGAGCCTACATTGATGCAGTTTTGCTCATTTATAAATCAAAAGAAGGAGAAAAGTGTCTCCACCAGCACTTCTCCTTCAGAGAAAGCAGTGGCATGTACGCTTTGCAAATCACTGAGACACCATCATAAGCAGGGATGTAGTGGCTGAGAGCAGCCAGAGGAATGAGGACCAGAGCAGAACAGCAGCCCAGATCCAGCCTCAGATGGATGCCTACTACAAGGACCTCTGGGAATGCCACAGGGCACTTCTGTGGCTCCTTCCTTCACCACCCTCTGGGAGCGAGGGGTTTCTCATCAGCGTTTTAAAAACAGAAAGAGGAGCACAAGGAGGTGCTGGCACGTGAAAGAGGCACCATCAGTTCAATCTAAACCATTCCTGAGGAGATTAGATAGCATGTAATCTCCACTCACAACTGTAATTACATGGCTTTGCTTGATTTAAGCCTCCATTCCCTGCCCTCACCCAGAAGCACTGGAGCACGTTTCCGCTTATCCGACAGGCAGCGATCAACGAGCATCCCCTGCCCATTTCCTTCTTGATTCAGACCAGTGCCTGCAATTTGTTAACATCTCCTCTCCCCTCCAATTTAAATCTCGGACATGGCAGGCCTCTGTCTAACAATAATACAGGGATTTCGGGGGTATTTATGAGAGGCTTAAAACTTAATCCCACATGAGCAAGGTAAGCCTGCTCTTGGCCTAAAACGCGGCTGGAAAAATCTGGTGCCATTGCTGCAGCAGGGGAAAAGAGGCACTAATGGCCCTGAGTGCCCTTCCAGTGAGTCAGGCAACTGCCAGCACTTCTAAGCCAACTCCTGCAGCCAGGTTAGGGAACACAGCGGCAAATTTGGGAATTGAATCAAAGAATCATAGAAAAGTTTGGACTGGAAGGGACGTTTACAGGTCATCTAGCCCAAGTCCTCTACAATGAGGAGGGACAGCGTCAACTAGATCAGGGTGCTCAGAGCCACATCCAGACCAGCCCTGGATGGTACCAGGGATGAGGCATCTACCACCTCGAACGGCAACCTGGGACAGCATTTCACCACCCTCAGTATAAAAAAAGTCTTCCCTGTATCTAGTCTAAATCTCCCCTTTTTCTAGTTTAAACCCATCACCCCTTGTCCAACAGGCACTGCTAAAAATTCTGTCCCCATCTTTCTGAGAGGCCACCAAGTACTGAAAGGCCACAATAGTTTCCCTGAAGCCTTCTCTTCTCCAGGCTGAACAACAAAAACTCTCTCAGCCTATCCCGTCAGCAGAGGTGTTCCAGCCCTCTGATCATTTTTATGGCATCCCCTGGACCTGCTGAATCAGGTCCACACCCTGAACTTGGGGGCATTTCCCTTTCAGGCCTCGGCATCCTTTCATCTGTTCCTGAGATTGGTGATTTTAGCTCTATTTCTCCATACGTCAGTACATGCTTCAGGATCTCTGCCTCGGCCCGGGATGTGAAGGGTGCAAGTCTCACCATAAAGTAATTTCAGTGCCAACATACTGCTAAAAAAAAAAAAAAAGTGATTTTGGCCTTTTCACAGGCTGTCAGCCCATGGTACCCCAGGCCATGTGGGCTGCATGTCCCGAGGAGCAACAGCAAACCTCAGCTTATCTCTGCATTGGGAAGATGTCCATGCATGTTTTCAGCTTGAGAAATGTAACCACAAGGGCAACATTGCAGAGAGGACACGTCACACTAGGAGCCCAGCAGGCAGATCAGCAACCCACATGAACCCTCTTATCAGAGACATCTCAGTTACGATCCTGAACCCAAAGCCTTTCACTGCCCCAGGGCTGATACAGCTTCATACAACCTCCATACCACTTGGTCAAAGCTCTTGCAGGCTGAGATGCTGAGGCATGGATTCTCCCAGCAGCACTGGTGCAGCAACAGGCTGGAGAGGTGGGCCCAGGCCAAGCTCATGAAATTCAACAAGGCCAAGTGTAAGGTCCTGCTTCTGGGTTGGCGCAATCCCAGGCACAAATCCAGGCTGGGTGGCAAATGTCTGAGAGCAGCCCTGAGGAACATGACCTGGGGGTCTGGGTTGACGAAAAGCTCAACGTGATCCTGCAGTGTGAGTGCAGCCCAGACAGCAACTGTGTGCTGGGCTGCAGCAAGAGCAGTGTGGCCAGCAGGGCAAGGGAGGAGATTCTGCCCCTTTACTCTGCTCTCCTGAGACCCCATCTGCAGTCCTGTGTGCAGTTCTGGAGCCCCCAACACAAGAAGGACATCAAATTGTTGGAGCAAGTCCAGAGGAGGGTCACAAAGATGCTCAGAGGGCTGCAGCAGCTCTGCTATGAGGACAGACTGAGAGAGTTGGGGTTCTTCAGCCTGGAGAAGAGAAGGCTTCCCAGGAGACCTTCCAATATCTGAAAGGGGCTGGGGAGGGACTACTTACAAGGTCTTGTGGCGACAGTATGAAGAATAATAGGTTTAAACTGGCAAAGGGGAGATTTGAACAGGATGTTAGGAGAAAGTTCTTTCCAGTGAGGGTGGTGAAACACTGGCACAGGTTGCCCAGGGAGGATGTGGCTGCTCTCTCCCTGAAGGTGTTCGAGGTCAGGCTGAATGAGGCCTTGAGTGACCTGATCTAGTGGGAGGTGTCCCTGCCTATGGCACAGGGGGGTTGGAACTGGATGATCTTTGAGGTCTCTTCCAACCTAAACCATTCCATGATGTTATGTGTGCCCTCCACTGGGAAAAGCTGGTGGGAGGACAACATTACACCATCCATGGGAGGGAAGAACTCGGTCCCCAAACACAGCATATCTCTTACCTTCTTCTTGCTGCAGTAGATCTGCCACTTCTTCTCTGCCGGCAGTGCGAACATGGCCTCTCTGTGCTTGTCCGTGAGGTCAAGCTCATCCTGGGGAGGGGAGGAAAAACCACAAGACATGCAACATCAGGACACAAATGGGTGATAGCACAGATGCAACCCTCCAACAAGAAACATAAATCAGAGTGCGGCTACAGCACAGTGCTGTGGTGATCCCACAGCATCGCCCCGTGACTATCAATTTGTCAGGGCAATGATGCTCATTCTCATCCTACTGTTGCTGACCTCCCCCTGACTCCTGGCCTGTAGTTGGCTGCTGGGAGGATGGGGCTGCAATCTCCCCTGCCTCCCTCCTCCTGGACATTGCATTCATGCCTTGCTGTTGAAAGCAGCAAAGAACATCCATGAACATGTTAAAAGCAGAAAGGACATCCACGAAGCCATTATGGCTCCTGCAAGACAGCCTCACACAAAGAATTGAGAGCTCCAGCTGACAGACTGCATCTAAGACACGTATTGCAAAGAGCGATTCAAATAGGACTTTTCTTTTTTAACCACCACAGATAACTGTTTCACTGAGCACCCTGTCCTTGTATGGCAGAAAATCCTGCTAAATTAGTTCAAACCCCTGCTCTCCTTCTCCTGTAGCAGGTCTGGGAGTTGATAGGTGTGAGCAGAACAGTGGAGGGTTTGGCCCAGCAAAGCCCTGAGAGCTGAGTGCTTGGCACATGACCAAGTCAGGTGTCTTGTTCTGCCCCTCAAGTGCTGGGGTGGACACCTAGGGACAGGACTTTGAATTCATGGGCCAAAACAATGGACATTATGCTGGTTTGAACTAATTGGAGGATTTTAATGAGAAATCAAGACTATAGGCTGAGAAAGAAAAGATACTGATGATGCTACTTCACTCATAGCTTTACTGAGAAGGAAAATAAAGAATTGTTTAAGAGTTGTAACCCAAACATAGATAAGTCAGACAGTCTTAGACAGCTTCAGATGGCTTTGGGCTGTGGTAGCTCCTGCATGGCTCTTTCTCCCTGCCTTTCATGGCTGAATCATTTCACTAACTTCTTTCCTGCTGCTAATCCCCCTGTCCTATCTGCCTTTACCTATCTGCTGCATTAAACAGATGGTGAGATAAGACTGGGAAGGGGGGAAGGTGGTAGGGGTGTTGGTTACCCCTCTTAGGGATTCTGATCTCTGGGAGGGCTGTGGTGTTTCTATACGACCTTTTTACTGTATATATCTGTAAATATCTGTTATACACTGTAAATATCTGCTTGTATATTGTGCAAAGCTGTAAATATAAAGCTTCATTCCTTAACTTCCAGCCGACTGAGTCCTAGCCTAGGTTATTTCAAAGTGTGTGGGGGGGGGCAGGTAACTGCTGAACCACCACAGAGCTAATGCCTATTGGCCAGTTTCACTTTCAAAACAGTGTATTTAAGGGGGTGATTTAGAGCCGTTGTCTCCTTTTTCCTGCTGCCTTTTACCAGGACCAGAGGTCTATTCGCAGCTCTTTCACGGCAGCTACCTGTTGTGCAGCTTGCACCAGCAGCCAGGGGCAAGGCAACTCTTTCCTCCTCCTCTACCCGGAAATTTTTATACATCGTGTCACTGAGTATATGCTAAGACTCCATAGGCATAGTTAGAATTTCCCCTGTTACCAGGTTCCTGTTTTTCCAAGTTACAACTGTTTAAACAGTTTAAACTTTTTAAACTCTGTGTTTAGAAATAACCTTTGTGTAATTGCTTCTTGTTGACAGAACATCCAAAGAATCTCAGGGAATTTTCCCCAATTTTTTGGAATATTAATGATAAAAATCATTATTCATTTGAAATATTAATAATTCATAACCGATTATTAATAATCAAAACACACTCCAGGTGGCCTAGCCCAATTTCCATAACTGACACTCTCATGTCATCAAAAACTGATGGGTTTTGGGTTTTTTTTTTCTTTTGGTTTGTTTTCCTGTAATCGAAAATAGAAAGCTCCTTTCCTAACACCTGCAGTTCATAAGGGGCTACATCATCTCCATCAAAAGTGGACTATGTATTGCCTGGCAGAGATAAAGCTGTTTCCTGACTGAATCCTTTATTGGTTTATCTGATGTTATCTTAAAGGACACATCCATTTGCAACGTGGAGGCTTGGCTAGCAGCATGCACTCCCTCCACCGGGATGCCCCAGTATTATCAAAGCCTCGGCGCTTCCTGGTGCTAGATGTAGGTCAAAGCTTTTAGCAGAGGACTAAATAAAACATTCAGGCAGGGCTGGGAGGCTCGTTGCTAAAGCCAACATCGATCTTACAACCATGGACATCTCTTAAAATCACCACCACTAATGGCAATCCCCGGGCTGGTAAGGGGTGTTGGTGCAGCAATGGGTACACTGGAGATGCTGCTGCTGGTCGATGGAGAGCTTGGCTCCCAGCCAACTTATCCTACTCCATCAGTAGATTTAAGTAAGAGTATCCCCATGAAAGATGATGCATTTAATTTCAGCAATTTAAAAAAATTACAGAAAACCAAATGCACAACACAGGGAGAGCCATTAAAGCTTCCCTGCCTGAATAATAATGCTGATCAACTAAAGCTTGTAGTCCCTGGTACCCACATCAAAGGTAAAAGCTTCATTTAGTGATGTCTGAGCAAGGTGCCTACGGGGAAAGATGGGTCCCTGCATCAGGAAGCCTGCAGGCCATGAAGAAATTCATACAATCCCATGAAAGCCCTTATTGCACCCAGCAGCCAAGGAGGGGAGCCCTCAGCTGTCTTGTAGGCCAGACCCAAGGAACCTCCAGCACAACACTCTGTGTTTGAGGGCTGCCAAGGGTCCTGATCCTCTCAGAAAGGGTTATACATCACCTTCAGGTATTGATTTCACTTCTCAACGAACTTACTCCTTGAAAGAAAAAGTGCTGTGGAGCTTTTTCCATTACATATGCATGAAGGAGCTTTGCATGCTTCTTGACTTCCTCCCCCTCCCCCATTATCGACTGACTCTTCAGCCACTGTGCTGCACAGAGCTGATGCTGGAAAACGTCTGGAAGCAGACTTGTTTGACATCCTTACAACAGAAATGAACATGTTGCCCTGACACCTGAACCCAACCTGGTATGACACTCCCTCCCCTGCACACAGGGAGGAGAACCTGGCCTGGGGACTCCTCCAATGAGTGCTGCTTTCAACCTTCCCCATGTCCTTACAGTCTGGGAGGGCAGAGATTCATATCCAGTAAACAATCTCCTCCCCAGCTTTAGGCAAGTCTCATTACCCTTCCATGCCTCAAAATGGAAACTGCACTTGATGTCCTTCCTCATTATTTCCTTGTGCTATGGGCCAGACAGACAGATCTAAGTTCTGCTTCAGTCCCAGTTCTGCAGGTCTAGAAGTTGCCAACAGGATGACACCTGACACATCTGAAAGTCTGCTCATTGGAAAAGTACATCTAGGAGTGTGGGAGGGGATGAGGGTCTCCTGACAAATATTTATCTCTGTGGTGAGGCTTTGACTGAGCACAGCAAAGCGCTTCCACTGCAACACTGCCTCCCTGCCACATGAACCTGAGCTTCAGACAGGAAAGCACCAGCCACGCACATTAGGCTCTTAGATAAATATTTATTGAAATTTTCAAAATACCCATACCCTAAAAATACAACTTGTGTAAACATGGAGATTTATTAACCAAGAGAAAAAAAAAACATACCTAAACTGAGCTAAAGCCTATGCAGGAGCAAGAAGGAACAAAGCAGAAGGACATACTAGGTGCTGATACATGGCAATGTGCAAACACATCCAAAAAAGGTGCAGAAATGCTTCTGAGCTCCACACAGCACATTTCATTGTGGCCTGGCTCTGCCATGTTCTATCCCTGCATCACTCAACACCTACCTAATGATATCTTGCAGAATGCTTGGGAGAGGTATTTGAATAAATACTATGTGGCACCCAGTGAATATGAAAATCCTCACAATCAAACAGTGACTAATGACTTATTCTGAGTTTTAACAGCAACTTAACCATGAAGGGTCAGGTCTTGCTGGTTTTATCTGTACAGGAATTCCTGTTTCCATCTCCAGCCCTGTGCTTATGCTCGCTAATGAGTATCTCAGTACTCCTCGGCCCCAAGCAGGCTGCTCAGAAACTGCCTTTCAAACTGCAGAAGACAAAAAGAAGACAGCAACATCAGCCACTTCCCGGGGGTTCACAGACCACCATACAAACACAAGCTCTGACAAAGCCTTTTTAGGTTACCAGTTAGCCTCTCAGGAATAGAGAGAAGCTCGAGGTGAGGAGATTCAGATTGGATGTGAGGTGGAAGAGAGTGGTGAGGCCCCGGAACAGGTTGCCCAGGGGGATGGTTGGAGCCACTTATCATAGAATGGTTTAGGTTGGAAGACACCTCAAAGATCATCCTGTTCTAACCCTCTGCCATAGGCAGGGACACCTCCCACTAGATCAGTACACTCATTCAGCCTGGCCTTGAACATCTCCAGGGAAGGAGCAGTCACAACCTCCCCAGGCAACCTGTTCAAGTGTCTCATCACTTCCCTGGAGATGTTTAAGGCAAGGCTAATCTAGGGTAGGGTGTCCCTTTGCATGGCAGGGGGGTTGGAACTAAATGATCCTTGTGGTGCCTTCCAACCCTGACTGATTCTATGATTCTAAGTGCACAGAGGAGTTGCAGCGCAGCAGAGAAGCTGTGCACAACCTCAAGCCCCTGTGTGCCTTCAACTAATAATCACGAGCTTGACAATTAGGTGATTCTAACTGGCAATTAATTTTAAAGGCCATTTGCAAGCCATGCACTCCCACTACAGCCTGCAATGTTGGCAGCTATTTAAGAGTGAACAGACAACTCTTGGGTTGTTCTCCATCACTTCTGCAGCCCTCACCCCTCACTTCAGCCTCGTCTTTTACAGCTCTGCCCCTTCCACCTGGCTGCCTCCCATGGCAATATCTGCCAGCTTTGCTATTTTAAATATTTTTTTAAAAAAATTTAAATCAGGTCAAAGGCATGTAAAATAACAGCCTCGTTCTGCTACCAGAAGGAAGTCTCTGCCCAGAGTGTTTTTACTGGAAAGAGATACGCTACTCTTAAATATTTATCCCGTACAGTTAAACTGTTCACCTTTAGATCAGGAAACATGTTTCCACATTAAATCTGCATTCAGCTACGGCTTAAAAAA
>VWZI01003535.1:53035-85663 GCA_013396835.1 Psilopogon haemacephalus | reverse complement strand
AAAAAAAAAAAAAAGACTCACAGGGGAGATTTGAATCAGTGCATATTTGCTATTTCTAGGAGGTGAAATACTTCCGTACAACTTGCTTTGCTGACAAGTCCTGCAAACCTCCCCCTCTCTCTAAGTACAGCACAAGCTCCAGTGAAGGCAGTCCCATACCCTTTTAAGGCTACCTTGTGAGCACAATTTCATGGGCCAAAGAAGTTTTTATCAGGTGGACTATACTTTTCCCTTAGAGGACGCAGAGCAGTGCCCAGGAGGAGGTGCTCCCATAGTCTGTACATCCCTGAGCTGGTAATTGGGTGGTATAAGGAACCCAGGCCAGTGGAAGTCCTCTGATCCAACCCTATCATGAAGCAAGGCCATCTGCAGCCATTGCCCAGAACCATGTCCAGATGGCTTTTGAGTATCTCCAAGGAGGGAGACTCCACTACATCTAGCAGCCACCACAATCTCCCTTTGCTGAAGGCAAAGGCAAATCAAGTTAAAAAGCCAGGCACTGCCTCTAGAAGAATGTTTAACCTTCTCAGCAAAAAAGGCATCAAGTCCAGACCCAGATTCACAGTCCTGTCCTCAGTGCAAGCTCCTGTTCCTGTCCCAGTCACTTCACTCATAGCATGGTGGATGTTTTAATAATCATCTTCAAAGGGTGGAGAGCTACATGCTTTAATGGGGGACAACAGCAGGAAACCAGAAGGATGCTGCAAGTCTTTTGACTTCAGAAATGACATCCAGGATGGTCTCTCGGTGTTGGGTGTGCCAAGCAATGCTCACCCATGCCTGCAACACCCCAGCATGACCGCAACAGCTTCTTTCCCTACATCCCACAGGCCACATGGGACACCAAACATTCTGAAAGAAGTAGCTGAGGGGTAGAAATTAAGAACAATTCCCTATACAGGGCTCTGCATCTCCAAAATATCTTCAGAGGCTGTAGGAAAAGCAATGAAAAACTTTTAAGTCTAATGAACCTTTCTGGCTGGTAAATTGTGTAACTGTAATACTTGGAGAAGACTGAGGAAGAGAAAGTGATCATTCCTTACCATAACTTAAACAAAAATTACTTTGAATTTGTTCTGGGTTTATATATACACAGATACGTGTGCATGTGCATATACACAGAGCCAGGCAAGACAATGCTGGACCAATAAATGACCTACATGAAAAAGAGAAAGTGAATTTACTCTGGATGGATGGATGGATGGGTGGATGGATGGATGCATGGACGGATGGAGAATTTGGAAACTTCAGTGAGACTACAGCATATAAAAGCAAGATCTCCTGCACTGCGAAATAAAGAAGGAAAGACCAAGGACTGGGGGAAAAAAANAAAAAAGAAAAGGCAAAAGAATGGGGAAAAAAAAAAAAAAAAAAAAAAACCCCAAAAAACCAAACCAAAACAAAACAAAAAAAAAAAAACTGGGAATTTTCAGCAATATTTGGCATCAAGTGGTACAGCATGGGAGTTACAAAATAAATGAATAATGGCCTGTTGAAGCCTGCATCAGAACCACACACAGAACCACGCAGGATTGACCAGGTAGGAAAAGACCTTTAGGATCATCGAGTCCAACTTATCACCTAACCTTTCTAATTAACTAACCCATGGTAGCTTCCTTTCTCAGAAGTCATATCTCTTTTTCACTCTCTTCCAGGCATTCTTCTCTAAGTTCATCAAATTGATTTACCCCAGCAGGCCACAGTGTCAAGGGAAATGGCAATCAGCATTTTTCCACCCTCTACCTCATCTAATCTTCTTCCACTGCACGAGGTGCTGCCCGCATGGCCAGCTGGGCCCCTGCCTGCCCGCCACTGCCAGCCCTGACAGCAATTGACCTCCACCTCCAAATCAATCTTACTTAGCTCCTGATGTTCTTTTTGAGCTGTTTTTCCTACAGAAACAGACTTAGTAATCGCTGTCTGTCACAGCGCAGACAGCAACTGCCTTCTGCACGCCCCCTGAACCACAGAAGGAGCTCCTCAATCTGCAACGTTTATTTAGTCAAATTACAGTTCCCAGCATATGCAGATTTTACCTTAGCTGTCTCTTGGTTTGTGTTTGAGTTTTTCTCTTTTTTTTTTTTTTTTTTTTCCCAATAGGTAGTTGTGCTGGTTTGAACTAATTGGAGAATTTTAGTGAGAAAAACAGACTATAGGCTGAGAAATGAAAATACATGATGTCACTTCACTCACAGCTTTACTGAGAAGGAAAAAAATTGTTTTAAGAATTGTAACCCAAATATAAATAAGTCAAACAGTTTCAGACCTCTCTGGGCCGTGGCTTCTCTCCTTGCATGGCTCCGTTTCCCTGCCTTTTAGGCTGATTTTCAATAATTCCACTAACTTCTTTTCTACTGCTAACTCTCCAGCCCATCTGCTTTCACCTATCTGCTGCATCAAAAGAGGGTGAGATAAGATTGGGGAAGGGGGGGAAAGGTGGTAGGGGTGGTTAGAAAACCCCTCTTAGGGATTTTGATCTCTGGGAGGGCTGTGGTGTTTCTGTATTACCTTTTCACTGTATATATCTGTAAATATCTGTTACACATTGTAAATATCTGCTTGTATATTGTGCATTGCTGTAAATATAAAGCTTCACTTATTAACTTCCAGCCGTCTGAGTCCTAGCCTGGGTTATTTTACAGTAGCGGGGGGGAGGCAGGCAATTGCCAAACCACCACACTAATGCTAAGAATAAAAGAATTAATTCACTACTGTGGTGGTTTAACAGTTACCTGCCCCCCCACCTTTTGATATAACCTAGGCTAGGACTCAGAACGGATGANTGTGCATTGCTGTAAATATAAAGCTTCACTTATTAACTTCCAGCCGTCTGAGTCCTAGCCTGGGTTATTTTACAGTAGCGGGGGGGAGGCAGGCAATTGCCAAACCACCACACTAATGCTAAGAATAAAAGAATTAATTCACTACTGTGGTGGTTTAACAGTTACCTGCCCCCCCACCTTTTGATATAACCTAGGCTAGGACTCAGAACGGATGAAAGTTAGTAAATGAAGCTTTATGTTTACAGCAATGCACAATATACAAGCAGATATTTACAATGTGTAACAGATATTTACAGATATATACAGTGAAAAGGTAATACAGAAACACCACAGCCCTCCCAGAGATCAAAATTCCTAAGAGGGGTTTTCTAACCACCCCTACCACCTTCCCCCCTTCCCCAGTCTTATTTTCCCATCTGTTAATGCAGCAGATAGGCGAAGGTAGATCGGCCAGGGGGTTAGTAGCAGGAAAAGAAGTTAGTGGACTTATACAGAACCAGCTACAAAAGGCAGGGAAAAGGAGCCATGCAAGAGGCAGCCACAGCCCAGAGAGGTCTGAAGCAGTCTGACTTATCTATATTTGGGTTACAACACTTTAAACAATTTATTTTCTTTCTCAGTAGAGCTCGGAGGTAAGTAGCATTGTCAGTGCTTTCCTCTCAGCCTATAGTCTAATTTCTAGTTCAAATCCTCCAATTAGTTCAAACCAGCACAACTAGCAATAAGAATACCTCCTCCCTAGCAGACATCTTTTTTACCCTGAGAACTAAAAAAGCAGCCCCTCAGACAAACCAACTCCAGCCAATATTATCACTGTGTATTTTTAATTTACCCCTGACAACCTGCAGCTGGAACTACAGACCTGGAACAAAAAAAAACCAAAACCAAACCAAAACAAAGAAAAAAAATCAGCTATTTATATTTCTTAATGAATAAGCATAACAGACAGGGGTGCCTTTACCACCTTTATCACATAATTATTTTTTTGGATAAAGGAAATTGCTTACAAGAAGGGAATGAGCAGCAACAAAGAGCAGCCTGTAAGAAATTCAAAATGCCTATGACTATTCAACCTCCTCCCACGTAGAATTTTCAGTCCCAGGTTGGAAAAGACCCCAATCCACCCTGCTCTGCAGCTTTTAGTTATTGACCTTAATGCATTGGACAGACATAAATAAAATATGTCTCTCTTTCTTCTTCTGCAGAAATGATTATGGCCATCAATATCTGACCTGGCTCTTCAATAAACTCTAGGTGCAGTTCAGACACCTAGCTGAGGCAGACAACATGCAATGCCTTAATATTATTTAATTTGTTATTTGAATAGGTTAAAGGTTTTAAAGGTATTCACATGCCAGTAGTAGGGTGTTTTAAAAGAGAATGATCCACTTAGGTTTCTTAATCTTTTCTGTTGTTGTTGCAATATATAACTACATGCTTTTTTTTTTTTTTTTTTTCCTAATTTATTGAGCTTAGTCTTCTGTGACCTTTATGCCATGCCAACATCATCTGGAATACTTTTCCCCCATTTTAATTACCACAGGGCACTTTTACTGCCTGAGCTATTGATCTACACAATTTTATCCCAAAGAGCAATCTCAGATCTAGAAGCCCTGCAGGTGGATCACCAGCGTGTTTTTTTCCCCACACAACTGTACATAAACACTGAGACCAAAGGCAGAAGATGTATCAGCCCATTATGTACCACTGTGAGTGCTAAAATGCATTAAATTCAGGTCAGCCACAGATGGGCAAGACTGTCCTTTGGTGGGTGCATCTCCAACCACAATAAAGCACAGAGGTGGCAAATAAATAAGGAGGTTTGGGATGTGGATTTCCCACGGATCTACAGACTCAAAGCAGCAGCTCCCTTATCAATCAGTTTTTAGCTACCACCTTCACTGCTGACATCTCTCAGGGTTACTGATGTTCAAGCCAAACCAATGTGTCAAGTGTGGCTTCAGACGTCCCCTGTTGGACAGGGATGCTCACATAGGTCTGGGGCTAAACTTCTGCAAGGCTTCCCCAAGTGGGAAGGGCTTCACAAAAGGGCTGGATGGGAATTAGAGGCTGCAAAGTCCCACATCAGCTTGAATGTTAGAGCTTCCAAAGATTTACCACACTGCATGTGTCACCTGAAGAATGCAGTGGAGGGAGGCAGAAGCCATCTACAGCCTGATGCTGGTGGGCAATATAAGATGTAAATAGACTCCCTGCATACCCGTGGCTCGGGGGGAACAAGTGGTCCTCATTTCCACACAACCCTGGCTTTAGTCACACCTGGCATCCTAAAGTAATTTCTAAGAACTTAACTAGGTGCAAAACAGAGAATCACCCCGTGAGGAGACCATTTCTGATGTAGGTTTGACATCCAATAAGATGTCTATTACAAGGGGACATCAGATGGGCTTACAGATATTAGGTGTTGTTGGGAAGGGAAGCTGGTGGGCACAGATAACAGTATTGATTTGAATACTGGAGCTGATGGAATTAGGACCACTGGGCATTCAGGCTTTTTCTACAGGGCTGCAGGAAGCCTCATCTGCCAAAAGCCAGCCTTGGTGCTGTTTGCACATGTGTTGGTTTGAGCTAATTGGAGAATTTTAGAAATTAAATTCTGTGTCCCTTCACCCAGTTTTTGACTGAGAGAAAAGAAAGAAGGTTGTTTTAGAATGTTCCCAAAACATCCAGATAAGCCAGTGTGCTTGCGCAGTTCAGTCGGCTCTGGGTCCGGGCAGGCTTCACCAGCTTCTTTCCTTTGTCTCTCTGCCTTTGAATTAATTCAGAGTAAAATTACTAAAACCATTCATTCCTTCCTGCCACTAATCTTTCTGACCGATCTTCAGCTTATCTGCAGCATCATCAAGTGGTGAGATAAAGCTGGGGGGAAGGGGAAAGGTGGTAGGGGGGGGTTTGGTTTCCCTCTCTTGGGGATTTTGGTCTCCAGGAGGGGTGTGGTGTCTGTATTTCTTTTTACTGTATATTCCTGTAAATATCTGTTATATCTTGTAAATATTTGCTTGTATATTTGCATTGCTGTAAATATAAGCTTCATTTATTAACTTCCAGTGTGTTTTTCTGAGTTTTAGCCGGGGCTCTAAAAGGTGGGGGGGCAGGTCACTGCAAACCCACTACAGCACACCAGGCAGTACTTAAGACTCTGCCAGCAACAGCTACTACAGCATTTGCATCTGCAAATGGATAGGAGGCATGTGTGGGCTATTCTCAGCAGGAATGCTTCTTGCTGAGGTTGGTGATGAAGCACAACCCATGTGATGCTCAGTCTTGACCGTAACTCCAGCAATACCACCCAGTCACTAAGTAATCAGGAAGGCAAAGACCACTACTGGAGCAAATGCCCCATCCAGTGGGGCTGGTACCCTCTGTGGTGACCTGTGCCAGAAATACCTGGAGCCTATGCAAGCCAAAAACCTAAATGGCCCAATTAAGGTCACTGAAGCATTACAGAATGAGCTGCCCAGGCATCTCCCAGGGATGTGGCCTCCTGTTTTACGAAGTGCAAAGTGGAAAGCATTTAGCAGGTAGACCATATAATTTTTCCACTTCAGCTGCACTTCTCCTGGAAACAAAGGGGTTTCTTATGTGTTCTCTGCCTTCAGCTGGGGTTCACATTGTGCTGTAACATGGCTCCTTTGTAAAATTACTGGTCAGGGACAGCATGGGTTTGGGCAAGTCCCCACTCTAGGTTGTAGCTGTAACAGATATTGCAATCACATGAATGCTTCAGCTGAAACTCAGTGCTCCTCGGTGAATTACTTCATTCAGGTTGATGGAACATGTATAGGCAGAAAAATCCTAATTTTTTCACCAAGTAAGTGTGTAACTTCTTTATCAGATGCTCAGTTATCAAAATACACACTTAAGAGATCATCATTTAAGACAATCTGTAAAGATGTGCCATGAGGTGACAAAAGCACCAGACTGTGACAGGAGTGTGGCAGGTCCAGGCTGTTTGTACCTATGAGCAGAACCTGGATAGCCTGCTGAAGCATCCACATGGTTCCTTGCAGAGTGAATTTAAAAGCAGATGTTGTCAGATGGCTTGTGTTTCTTCCTTAGAAGTGACTCATAAGCTCAAGGGAGCTTGGTCTCTGGAGATGGTGGTAGGATGGGGTCAGGAGCCCCATGCTGTGTGTCTGGCCCTGGACGGACTCTGCAGAAAGTGGTGTTTTGCCCATGACATAAGGGCTACTGCAAACACATTTTTTTCTGGGTATTGACTGCACACTCTCTTTTGCAGACATAGAGGAAAATGGCTTTGGCCACCCTTCAGTGGTTCTCAAAATCCTGAAGTCCTTGATGCTGCAAAGACCGACAGCTGACCTGCAAGCATGACATGGACAGCTTGGCTTTTACTCAGCTCGTTGTTTCACTCAGCTCAGCTGTTGCTTAAAAGCCTTGTTGTTTTGCAAGGCCCAAACCCTCACACTTTCTGCTCATTGGATTAGAAACTGGGGGAAAAGCACATTACTTCAGTTCCTAAATATGGCTAGCAATGAGTTCCCAACCCAGTACTGCTATTAACACACAACAGTGCTCACACTGACCACACCACCTCCTTCTCACACTGGGGTTGTCCTCCACTCGCCTGTGAGCAGCACATAAAACAGCAACTGTCCCAGCATGCTGACAGGGCAGGAAGACATGGTTCTGCAGGACAGCTACGCATGAAGCATCTTACCCAAGAACCCCACACCACGAGCCACAGACTGATCGACCACCATGAAGCATTTCAAAGGCGACACAGAATTAATTTCTGTGCTGGGGGATGCTATCTCCAAGCAGATAGCATCCAAAGAGCAGCTCTGATGCAATGCATTAGTTGCCCCAAGTACAACAAAAACAAACGATGTAATAAATCTTGAAAGCTGCCAGAGACCTTTCTTTTGTTCCCCAGGCTCCCAACTTTCCACTACTTCATAAAGCAGCAGGGAGGGATAGAGCAGCCTTCCACGTTGTGGGAGGGGAGGGCAGAAAGCCCAGCACTTCAGAGACCATGTGTGCATATCTCCCCTCCTGCAGATCCCAGTGAACGCAGTCACTAACACGGCACAAGATCAGCGAGCACAGGTCTGCAGCCCTCCTGAGCCTGGCGGGCTGGGGACACTGCAAAGTCAGCACCACCCAGCTCCCACCATCACCTCCCCAAGTCTATTAAGACCTGTCGGTGTCTGGGCAGAAGAAAGTGGAAAGGTTATGGTGCTCTGGTTTTACAGGCTAAACACAGGCTGCTACCCACCATGAATGTGATGCAGGGCTACCAGAGGCTGCTCTAATATCCTCTGCATTGCTAAAGACAATCTGGAGGGGGAAATCTGAGAAGTCCCATAAGTATTAGCAAATGGGACTTTCTCAAAGCCCAGGTATTTGGGAAGATGACCCTTGATGGGTAGGAGCAGCATCTCCTCTGAGCCCTTCACTCTGCTGGTAAAGAAACAAGCTGGGAACAAGCTGTGGGACCAGGGAGAGACAGCACCTCATGCTCAAGGGGCAAGAAAAAAACATGCTGGATCCAACAACCTCTCCAAGCATCCAGGCAGCCTGAGGAGCTGCTGGAGCATCGCTCACATACTGCTAGGATGGAGATGCTGCTGCGACCTGCCATGCTGGGAAAAGAGCCTGCAGTGAGGTTCTGGGTCATACTCCTGCTGCCTTCTCCAGACCAAACCATTCAATCCCCCTGTGCCTCCACCCCCTTGCCCAGCACATGTCCTGCGGGGCCGACGCACACCACCACACACAGCGCGTTTCATTACAAACCTCGGAGTGACAAGGAGTGTTAAGCAGACATAAAGGACGTCAGTCATTTACCCATCTGGTGGAAAGTCTAGTTGCTGGCAGAAAATAGGGAGGATTGTTATGGCAAGATCTACCATATGGCACCATTATGTGGAGCTTTGCAAGCCCTTTCTCTGAGTGTGCAAGCAAGATTTCAGCCTTTGAAGAAATGCTGTATTGTTAGCCTGGATACACAGGAGCCCCTTGAAAGAAGCCGTGGCAGATGGCACAGCTTTGTTCTCTTGGCTCGCAGGCAGCTCGTGCAGCCCCAGCTATTTCCCCTTGCTGGGGCTGGGCAGCCCCGTGACACATCCACCCTCCTGATGTGACGTGCAGGAGGACTGACGACTCCTGAAACTCCTTAAATCTGAGGGGTGTCGCTTGATGGGTACTGCACCACTGCACAAGACCCAGGAAGCAAACATCGCCACCCTGAGCTGGTGGGATGCACCAAGGAGGTCGATCCAAGGAGGGCTGCACAAAATGGTGAAGCCTTGTCCCAGTCAAGTGAGCTGCAAATTGGTAAATCTTCCTGAAATATCCTGCTTTTGTCGGTACCTCCCTGCCAGCACCTGCTCCACCCTGGGTGGCTGAGCCTGGCCGGAGCCCCAGCAGGACAGCAGACAAAGAAAAGCCTTTCAGACGGGGCCAGTGCCTGTTTGAGCGACGTCCCAACAATACCCTGATGAAAACCCATTCAGTCCAGGCAGAGCCAAAGGAAGGGATAGGGAAAAGGTTCCTCTGGGAGGAAGCAGTGATCAGTCCCTGACCGTAGCAACATCATCTGCATCTGCTCTGAGCCAGGGAAAAGCCATTGCCTGCTGCATACCTCTGGCTGGGGTAGGGCACATCATCACTGCAGTCTGGGACAGAAACTGGGCCTTTCTATCAAGCTAATGGCTTCTGTTGGTGCACAGGCAAGCAAACAACATCCCTCATTTCCCTGTTGTTCCTGCTAAGAAACACTCGCACAGCCACAGAATAAACCCCTAGCTATTTAACTGTTCTATTGAACTATCTAGTTGAAATCCAAAGTGTCTATCTAACGTAGAGCAGGCTATAAAGCAGACACCAGGAGAGCAGATCAAGTCTTGAGCTGACCTTGGAGTCAGATACTCCATGTGCCTCTGCAGCTCAGTCCCTCATTCTCTGGCACTGGCATGGGACCAGTTTCTCATGCTATACTCAGATGAACACTGAAAAGCCCATGAAGACAAGAGAGTATTTTGTGAGATGGCTCCATAAAGGAAGAGGTTTTAGCCTTTGATGTATGTAGCAGGTTGGGATCCGTGGAGCAGGGACCCTGCTAGATTGTTGGTCTCTGTGGGAGGATTGCCCATCCCAGTTGCCAAACACACCTTCAACATCCCCAAAGATCCTGCCTATCCCAGGCCTGAAGTCTTCCATCACTGCCTCTCTGAGTCCCTGATGGGAACAAATGGGGCAGACAAGTCACTACTAAGCTGCAAGAGAAAAGCTGGCCAGGGCCCAACCTGAGCTGGCAAAGCCTCTAGATCCCCTTCAGCCTCTTTTTTCCTCCTCAACCCAATTGACCGAGACAAGTGAGGACTTTGAGAGGAGGCCTGGTCCCACAGAGCGGGCACAAGGCATCCTGCCTTGGATGGTCAAGCATGACAGGTTGGGTGGCATCAGACTCTCACAGGCATAAAAATCAGCTCAGTGCCTCTGCATGCTTCCTCTGTCTCTGTTCCAAGTGTTACACAGTGGGTTTATACAGAAACAGTGGGACACTTTCCAAACCATTTAACTAATGCTGAAATTTAATACTTGACACCAACAGGTTACTGAGAGCAAGAAGGAGCTGTTGTAATGGAGGAGTGTGGGGGGATTTGTATCTTCACTTGTCCCAAATGGGAGAGCTCAGCTTCTGGCTTGGGTCAGTATCTGCCTGATGGGTTTCCTGGGGAGCCAGGGGGTTGCAGCTGCCTGCACAAGAGCACAGTGGGTACCCACTTCCCCCCTCCCTAAATGACTTCAGCCTCTGGGGAGCCTGCAGCACCATTCCTGCTGCCATCATGCCATGCAGCAGCAGCTGCCTCTGAGTCTTATTTTCACTCTTTGCTAAGGAAAAAAAAAAACCCAAACCAAAACTGTGTACAGTTCTGGAGCCCCCAACACAAGAACATTGAACTGTTGGAGTGAGTCCAGAGAAGGGCCATGACGAAGATCAGAGGGCTGGAGCACCTCTGCTATGAGGACAGGCTGAGAGAGTTGGGGCTCTTCAGCCTGGAGAAGAGAAGGCTTTGAGGAGACCTTGTAGTAGCCTTCCAGTATCTGAAGGGGGCCTACAGGAGGGCTGGGGAGGGACTATTCACAAGGTCTTGTAATGACAGGATGAGGGGTAATGGGTTTAAACTGGCAGAGGGAAGATTTAAACAGGATGTTAGGAGCAAGTTTTTTACAGTGAGGGTGGTGAGACAGGCACAGGTTGCCCAAGGAGGCTGTGGCTGCTGCTGCTCCTGCTCCCTCCCTAGAGGTGTTGAAGGCCAGGTTGGATGAGGCCTTGAGTGACCTGTTCTAGTGGGAGGTGTCCCTGCCTATGGCAAGGGGTTGGGACTGGATGATCTTTGAGGTCCCTTCCAACATAAACCATTCTATGATTCCATGAAATCTCAACAGCAAGAAGAACAGGATGCAGAGCAGAAGGGCTGCACCAAGGCATGCCCTGGGCCAAACTGATCCCTGAGAGTATCACAGGGCTCCTGCCTCACTGCACAAACAGCAGTTGCCCACAGCACAGCTCTGCATCAAGCATCTGGCTGATGTCAGACAATCATAGAATCACAGAACGGTTTGAGTTGAAAGGCACCTCTCAAGGTCATCTAGTCCAAATCCTCTACAATGAGGAGGAACATTTTCAACTAGATCATGTCCAGACTGGCCCCAGATGGTACCAATGATAGGGCATCTAACACCTTTCATGCCAACCTGGGCTAGCATTTCACCACTATCAGCACAAAATTGTCTTTGTTGTATCTAGTCTAAATCTCCTCTCTTTTAGTTTAAACCTGACACCTCTTGTCCTATCACAACAGGCTCTGCTAAAAAGTCTGTCCCCATCTTTCTCACAGTCCACTGTAAGTACTGAAAGGCTACAATAAAGTCTCCCTGAAGCCTTCTCTTTCCCAGGCTGAACAACTCAGACTCTCTCAGCCTGCCCTGTCAGCAGAAGTGTTCCAACCCTTTGCTCATTTTTGTGGCCCTCCTCTGTCCCCACTCCAACAGGTCCATGTCTTTCCTGTGATGAGGAGTCCAGACCTGGACAAAGTATTCAAGATTTGGGGGAGATGCTTTGAAAATCCTGGGCTGAGATGATCTGTCCCAGCATGTGAGCCTCTGTAAATGCCTCCCGGCTGGCAACGCTGAGCTGCAGCACAAGCCCTTATATTGTCTTTGGTTGCGACACTGGGAGAGTTCTCCATGGGAAAGAATTTCCCCAGGGAAATCTGATTTGGCCAAGTTATCAGTGGAGAAAAACATGGCACAGAGGCAGTCACTCTACCTGAACAAACCAAACCTGACAAGCAGCACTCTGCAGGACTGCTTCAAGAAAAGCCCCGATGCAAGGATGCCTTGGTCTCACCATGCTGTGGTGGGTTTTCCAGTCTTGTTTTCTCATGCTGCCCATATAGAAGGATGTCTGGGCAAAACTCTCTCTTATAATACAGCCTAGAGCTCTCCTCTAACAAGTGGCCTGGGTCACCAAATTCACGCTGCCTGGCTTCTAATGAGGCATGCTATACCATGAGTTGTGCCAAACTAGCTTTATGGCTACTAGCTCCCCCTATGCATCAAAGCACTGTCGAGAAACCCCATTTCACTGCTGAACCAAAGTGGAACATTTTTTTTTGATCCAACAAACTACTCCAAAATGTTTTTGCTTAGAAGAAATTAAACCTTCTTTTTAGCTGACATTCTTTAATATTTGATTCTTGTCTTTCAGAGTTTTGATACTGAGGGCTGGAAAAACAATATCCTGACTTTCCAAACCTTGAGCTAGCCCAAAATTGCTGAGAATCAGAGTACCCAGCAAGTAAAGCCACTTTGCACCTATAGGGGACAACCTGTTTTCCAGTTTGAATATCCCTGCACCGCACTGGAGGTGTATGAAGTCAAACCAGCCCCCAAGCCCTGCTCAAAGAAACCAAGGCTTTCTAAAAAGAAACCACCCCAAACTGGCAAGACTTCAAGGAGGAGCAAAGCTCAAGGTTCAGTGCAGGACCACTCTTAACAGCAGCTCCCGATCCTCCCTTCACATGAAAGCTTTCCTGAAAACTCCAAATCAAGCCTGGGGAGACTAGAAAGAGGAGGGCAGGGGGGAAGAAAAAAAAAAAAAAAGGAAAAATAAAAAAAAATTTTAAAAAGGAGGAAAAGAAAATAAATCCCAAAAAAAGCATCCTACTTACCACCAGCTCAGTGAACATGACATCCAGCTCCTCCACCGGTGGCATGGGCAGCGCAGGCTCCATGGTCTGCAGGGCGAAGCTGCTGTCATTGCGCAGCCGGTAGGTGATCTCAGGGTGGTCACTGCTGCGAAAGCAGCAGAAGATGAAGGAGATCCCCCGACTGCTCCTTTTCCTTGGAGCCATGGCCAAAATCCTCTGCGTCCCTCCCTCCTGGGCACTAGATCCTGGGGGAAGAGAAGACAGGAGGCTCAAGTGGGGGCCCTGCAGTGCCGCGCTCCCGTCCTGCTGAGGGGAGGAGGAATCAAAGCCACCCACACGCTCAGCACAGGGGGGAAGAGCAGAGACAGTTGGTTAACGCACCAAATATTTCTGCTCAGATTTGACATTTATGTCCCTGGCAACCTTGACAAGTGCGTGAATTGAAAAGATGCATTTGTCTCGTGCTAGGGGCAGCGGTGGTAAGGGGGTGCCTTACCATCCCTGTGGAGGTGGACCCCCACCACTGCTGCAAAACCCAGCAGGTCCTCAGCAGCCTTCTCATTTCGTGGCAGCCAGGTCAGCCCTTGTCTCAGTCCAGACAGGACTGTGGCAAATGTGGGAGGACGCTCCTAGAAACAGCTGGATGCGTTCAGAGCCACCAGGTCCCCAGCGTGGGTGACTGAGTGTGTGGAGACCTTATGTGGCTCAGGATGCCCCAAGCCACAGACGGCATCGGAGCTGAGGAAATATTCTGTAATCTCCCCCCCCCTACCCCAGCTCTCAAACGTGTCCTTAAAACATCCACCGGCAGCTGCCGGTCAGGCAGCTCTTTTTCACGGAAAGTTTTAGTTGGCTTTAATTAGATAAACCCTGCTTGAAATTCCAGTAAATATTTACAAGACGCGATTTCAGCTGATAAAAATCACACGGTGCCAGCAGCTCTGACTTTCCTATGCAATGCCAACGTGGGGCATCACTCATGCCAGCAGCTGCTTGGGTTCTGTTCTTCTCTGAAACTCAGACGGTAACAGCAAGAATCAGGCAAATCCTGCCCCAAAAATGGGGACTAAGTCAACCACACTAGAGGAGGGTCAACTACAAGGAATGCGGACAGCTGAAAAAGACCCTAATGAGAAAAATTCAAGCAGCTAAGCAGAGAAGTTTTCAGAAGCCTAAACATTTGTCTTTACAAAGCTACACACCCACATACTTAGTCTCTGCGAAACAAGATGTTGAGATGTTAAGAGACAGGACAAACAGCCAAGGTTAATGCTGAAGTATGGGTGACTCAGATTTATTAACAAAACTATGAGGAGACTTGGTAAAAAAGGTCAGCATTTCGAGAGGAGTGTCTGATCTCCCTGGAGCCAGCCATTCCTCTCCAACTACAGATTTGTACACCCAAATAAACAGTCTCCACACCCTGGGGAAAGGCAGCGCCAGAGGTAGGATGGGGACAGAGCTAGGGTCAGACCATGCCCCGCCACCTACGCGGCCATTACTGCCTTCCCAAAATAAGGATCTTGCAGAAAACTCAGGCTTTACCCATGTTACTTTAATGGAGGAGGATCTGACCCTTGAAATTTTCTTCGATTGCATATTTTTAGCACATGGTGTAATCATCTGCTGAACCATGAATGATGGGAAACGGTTATTGGGTCTTCACAGGGGATAATCTCAGGCTGTGCAGCTGCTCTGTGCCAAGTCTGGAGGGTTCCCTTCCCAAAAAGCCCCAAATCTCATTTCACATTTAGCATCTTGCATGCAGAAAAATGCAGTCACTGGTGGAATTTCAGCTGCCATGAAATCTCTCTCATCGTGCTTCCCAGCAGCCAGCACCGCGGCAAATCCATTAGCAGCCTGCTGGCATCTCTGCAGTCTTAGGAGGGGTTTGGGACCTGCTGGGATGTTTCTTTCCTAAAGGAGGAAAGGAAACAAAAAAGCAAAGGCACATAGTTCTTTGCGTCCTCCAACACACAAGAAAACACTGCAGGTTTAAGTTTTAAAGAGCCATGAGGAGCAGGGCACAGGAGGAGATGCCGGTGGCTGCCCAGTGCTTCCTGCCTTCTGCAGGTGCTCAATCCAGACTAGCATGTCCTCAGTAGCACAGATTTTGGTCACCTGGTCATTCCCAAGCCATGTATACAGCCACACTGTGGCCAAAACAGGGCCTGATTCTGCTCCTGCAGCTGGTCGGGAGCAAACAGACCCATTCTCCTTTTCCACTGCATGTTTTCCATCCCCTTTTCAACACCACATTGACCTCGTCCTTGAAACCTGCTGCTAAGTACAAGCTCTCACTTAGGCTTGCAAAAACGTACGGAAAGCTTTTATCAGAACACCACCTGCTCTTCAGGGATACACACTCCTGCCAATGCTATGTGAGGAGTCTGAGCGACAGGCAAAAAGGCAAGACCTTATTTTGAGCTTTAAAGCAGTCATGTAGCAACCCAGGCAAGGTAAGTCTGAGCTGCTTCCAGCTTTGAAGCGGTTGAGGTTCCTCATTTTCATGTATACACAATTATAAAACCAAACCACCCTACAGAGCAAGATGAGTGGGCTGTAGTTTAACAATCAGGGCTAAAAAGGGTAAGAGAGAGAGAGCAAGTATGTTAGCTACCAGGCAAATAGCATTACACCTTCAGAAGGCTGATGAATATTCATTGACATGATGGATCAAAATCAAAACACAGCTCCCTGGCAGGCTGTGGAGAGCTGCAGACAGCGCAGATTGCAGCGTCAGAACAAGTCCAGCTCTGTAGCCTTCTCCTTCCCCGTGAATCCGACAGAGATCAGTTATGCACGGAGGAAAAACTGACAGCCCCTGGCAACCTGGAGGCTTGTGTTAAGGAGAGCAGAAGGGACCAGTTCCACACAGCATCAGACGTTAAGTGACCTGCTCCCGCGTTCCATTTATACCTTTGAGCACTAATTAGATCAATACATTTAAGTCAGATGGTGATCTAATAGTGCCTTCTGGCCTCTACTATTGAGCAGGCCAGAATAAATTAAGTTTAATTGCCCCTGAATGTATGGAGCCAGGGAAGATTGGATGGGAAGGGAAGTCCTAGCCAAACTCCCAGTTCCAAGGAAAGACCGATGGAGCTGAATCATTCCCAAACAACTTCGCTTTCACGGAAACAAGAGTGGAAATGTGTGTGTGACGGGTCCTGCCTGGAAGCCCAAGGAGAAGAGGATGAGAAGGAGGAGAAAAAGCTTAGCCACGCAGGAGTGATGCCATAGGCTGCAGCTGAGCCATACACAGAGAGACAGGTTTTGTTGTTTTCCCCCAGTCCTAAAATAAGGATCAAGCTTAAATCGCCCTGAGCGGTGCTTAAATTAAATCACTCATTAGGAGAAAATTGGACCCCAGTGTTGCTTCCGCCTTTGCTTTAAGGAAAAGAGAGCAGCAATTACCGCTTGCATATTCAACAGCCTCCTCGGCAAGCTAAATTAGCCTGCGTTGGAGCAAGCCTGTCTGCGACCGATGCCCCAACGAGCTGGTCCAAAGCCAGCACCGGTATTGCAGCATTGCGGTCTGCTGCCTAAAAATACCCAGCCGGGGCACAAACACATGCAAAGGAGCATGCACGCTCCCCTTCACACCCTCCTCCAAGCTCGCCCAGAAGCTAGGAGCTAAATCCTCAAATATGAATATTAGAGTGTTGTTTTTCTGGCTCCTTTCCCATCCCCTTCCAAAACAAGGATGCAGGATCCTGAGCGAGCTCTTTCTCAACAAGGAGCTTTAACTTCAGTGCCTTGCACAAGGGGACAGTGTTTTTGTGCAAGTGCAGTAACACTTACTGACCAATGCATTATTTTTTTAAACAAACACTTCTAGGTGATTTTCCTCCCACTGCCAAGTTGCATCTGCGGCCCCACAGCAACAAAAACTGGATGGTCTCATGGCATTTTTCAAAACAGTTGTGATCTGCTATAGGTTATGCTGCTCTTCAAAATAGTTGTGATCTGGTATAGGTGATTCTGGCAGGGAGGTTGGTCTTTTGAGGTCCCTTCCAGTCCCTGACATTCTATGATTTGAAGCATCCCCTGAGAATCATCAGAGGTTTCCCTGGGCATGTTTGTGTTTTTTTACTGTAGAGATTCAAGCCAGCCAAAGCCCTCCTTGGTTCTGCTTACTTGTGTGATCTCTTCTTTGGTCTGGTCTCAGTTGTGAGCCGTTCAAAATGTGTGTGCAGTGCTCTACCCTTGCGATCAGGCAGAAGCTTTCGGGCTCACCCCTCTCAAGAGCAAGAAATGCTGCTCTGTTTCATGTTTGCCTTAAAGCCAGTGCAAAACCCCCACCTTTTAGTGAAGGGCATCCAAACATTATCTAATTTTTAAAATAAAAACTTTGAAACTGAGTCTATCCACAGGTGAATGACAAGATCAGGAACAGGATTGTCTTCCTGAAAGCAGGAGCCATTTCCTCTCCAACACAGAAGCTTGGAAGATCTGAGCCCATCACCAGCACCTCTGGCACAGACCTTGCGTTTAACATGGTGCCAGCATCCCTGCCATGGTCATTAAAAGCAGCCAGGATGATTTTTTTGGCCATGACAATTTCCAAAAAACTCTTTTTCCAGCGTAAAGCTGTACTCAGGCACAGGCTGCACAGGAGGAGAATGCTTGTGTTTGGTGAAAATCTTTGTATATTTGCAGGAGAGAGGGGGAAACTCCACAAACATTCAGCTAAAAGGCTTTAAGCTGTTTGAGGATTGACTTTTCCCCAATCCATCCACCCGTGAAACAGCAGCCATGAAAAGGGATGGGGACAGGACCTTTCCTGTGATGCCACATGAAAATCATCTGCCAGGAGGCACTCGAGTCATCACTAAATCACAAGAGCCACAAAATCCAGCATAAGCAAATCTCCAAGACTCGGGTTTCATGGATTTACAAATACATCTGCCAAATCCTGAATTACCCCAGATACTTCTCCCCCTTTCCAGAAACGCTGTTATACTCTGTCAACACAGCAAAGAGGGTTTTGCATCTCCAAATCTTGCCCAGGCTGCCTGGTACCCAATGGATGCTAGCAGGAGCTGGCTGCAATCACAGGCTCTCAGCTCACTGCTGGAAAGCCTCCTCTGCCAAAAACCCAGCGCTCTCCTAAAACGTGCTGCCTCCTCTTTCTATTCTTTCCTTTTACTGTGCATTCATCACAACCTGAGGTGTACATCTGGGCCTGCTGCCTTTTGCAGAAAGACATTTTATGCTGCTCAAGGGCAGATGAACTGCAGGGGATCAATGGTAAAAAAAAAAATCAGAAAAAAATCCCCCTCCCCCAAACCCTAAGAAAAAGCAAACCAGTTTATTTCACAGAGCCAGGGAAGACTTCTGCATGCACAAACTTATTTTTATTGCACAAATTTGCAGCACGCCAGAAAGAGTCTTCCTTTTCCTATCTAAACACAACTTATACCTACTGCAAGCAAAAAGGGTGCTGAGAGGGATTTTTTTTTTGTACATGCCAGCATGGGGCTTTCCCTTATCTAGAGGTGTTAGTGATGCCAACCAGGAGAATAGAATAGAATAGAATAGAATAGAATAGAATAGAATAGAATAGAATAGGATAGAATAGGATAGAATAGAACAGAAGCAGAAGCAGAAGCAGAACAAGCCAAGTTGTAACAGACCTCCAAGATCATCCAGTCCAATCTAGCACCCAGCCCTATCCAGTGGCACTAAGTGCTCCATCCAGGCTTTTCGTAAACACCTCAAGGGATGGTGACTTCACCACCTCCCTGGGCAGCCCATTCCAATGCCAATCACTCTCTCTGTCAAGAACTTCTTCTTTATATCCACCCTATACCTGCCCCGGAACAACTTGAGACTCTGTCCCCTCATTCTGTTGCTGGTTGCCTGGGAGAAGAGACCAGTCCCCACCTGGCTACAACCTTCTTTTAGGTAGTTGTAGATAGCAATGAGGTCACCCCTCAGCTTTATCCTCTCCAGGCTGAACAACCCCAGCTCCATCAGTCTGTCCTCACAGGGCTGTGCTCCAGGCCCCTCACCAGTTTCATCGCCCTTCTCTGGACATGTTCCAGTATCTCAACATCTCTCTTGAAAGAAAGAAAAAGAGCAACCACCTCCACTGCACTGCAAGAACATCCCAGCTTGGCTTGGAAGTCACCTCTGCAGCGTGTGAGCAAGCTCCCTGCCAGGAAAGTACACACTGTTGACTCTGCAATCCAGTTTTTGGGAGAAGAGCGTGGTGCACACCAGGGCCAGAGGAGATCTGTCTGAACACTCTCCAACTGAAATCAATCCTTGGAGCAGCGCTGCTTGGTTTGGCAAGCTGGCAAAAGTTCAGAGCAGGGGACGGCTGCCGGTGCGTGGCAGGACTACTTCTGTCCCAGCGCATGCAGCTCCACTTGGGTCCAAGGAGAAGGCACTGAAGGCTTACAGCATTCATACTCTGCAGCAGGAGCTGCCCTGGAGATCCCTGCATAGCCCTTTACCCTGCTGTGGTTGCAGAGACCAGCACAGATCAAGTGCATGGATGAATTCAGCCAGAGAAAATGCTGCTGGAGCTTTTTTTTTTTTTTTTTTAGTTTTTGAGGATTAAACCCCAAACCCTGCTGGAAGTTTCCCAGTCACCAAGACAGGAAGCAGCACAGCGACACCAAATGAGGTTATGAGATCTCCACTGAAAGGGTCAACTTGAACAGTGACAAACTGAGTGCCGGTGCCAGATCCTCTAAACCACCACAGACTGCTTCTTATGGGAGCTCCAGCAAAAGCCATTTATTTCAGGAACAAGGACAACAAGCATGGAACCACAGACAAGACCCAGTTTGGAAACCTATATAAATATACATATTTCTTAATACTCACCAGGGTGCTAAATGACCCAATTCTACAAATGCACATATGCCTTTTTTTCCAGCAGTAGAGTTGTAGTCCTTCTTTTGCAAAAACAAACCAAAAAGCAGGGTGGGTTGGAGGTAGAAGGCAAAAAAAGAATTTGCAAGTCATATGTTCTTCCCTTTTAAATGCACCGAATGATTTCCATCCTGAAGCCCAGGGACAACACTTGTTGGAGGTAGGTTAAGCCCAAGAGATTATGTAGGAAGGCAGAGGGAGGTGGAGGAGAAGGGCTCTCCAGGAAGGATGCTGGAGCATCCCCCTGTCCTCTCTGTGTCCCTGCTCGGCTTCAAAAGGCAGCACAGAAAGGAAAGACAATAGGAGGGTCTACCTCTCCCAGTGCTCCCCTCACCTCACTCTGGTTTTGGGGTGGAAGCTGCTGAGACTGCATTGTAGCTCGATCAAAGGGGCAGAGACAGCCCCTTTGGAGCCCAGGTCATGCACAGGGAGGGATTAGCACTTATCTGGGGCTCTCCTGACAGACCACAGTCTTGAGAAGACTCTCACAAAAGTTGTCCTTTGCCATTTCAAAATGATTTCTCAGGAAGCCTTTGGGTGACACCAAGGCATCCTTCGAGGCCAAAATCATTCAAGACCCCTGGGCAGCTTGGGGGGCTCACAAAGCATGGCTGAGCATCTCCAAAATAGCATCCTCCTCCATCCTGGCTCCATACCCAGCACAAGGACAAACCAACATCCAGCCCTGCTGCATTTCCATTGCAGGCTTTGTTCCTAACTGGAAGGAAAACACTCACAACGTATGAAACATCTTCTGGAGACCTTTAGTGCCAAGCTGTGAAGCCCAACCCAGCACATCATATGTTACACATTATTAGCCAGGAAGAGCAGCTTCAATGATAAGAAACTTCCCAAGATGTTGGGTGCCAGGACCACCTCCCATCCCAGCCACTGCAAGGAGACCTCCTTCCTCAGTGTTTCCCCCTCCACCAGGAAGGAGGTGGATTGAAGTTGCTTCATTTTCGAGATCACTCTGACTACTCCCTTTGACAACGCAAAACCTTTGTCAATAAATACGCAGCAGCCTGGCAAGCAGGGAGAGAGGAACTGCATTTCCCACTGGAGGAGGAGATTTGTTTGCCAATTAGCCTTTTCCTGGAGAACAATAGTTCAATAAAAACCTTCCTTTATTTTTAATTCCTCCTTTTTTCCCCTCTCCCACCCACCTGCTCCTCCAATGAATATTTGGGCTGCGACTTTGCTTTATCATATGCAAAGCCTCGCTGCTGAGCTTTCCATTTCACTGCTCTCCATTTCAGCAGTAATCCTCAGGGTGAGATGGGCTTTCCAAGCATAAAACCAAAGGGGAAGGTAGGCAGGTTTGTCCTCACTTAAAGCCTCTTAATTAATTTGGCTTCACAAACTGGAGCTTCCAAGTTGCCTGGTAGCAGGCACTTCCAGACCATCAGTGCAGCAACATCTGCCATGAGGCCACCACCACAGGTAGGCAACAAGAAGCTACCAGCTGACTTTTGATGGGCTAGTTTTGAGTTGTGTTTGGAGATTTTTACTATTACCCAACATTTAAGGTGAGGCTACTGGAACCACTGGTGTCCACACAGCTTGTGGTGTGCAGAGAAGTTAGTTTGTTTTTTTTTTCCTCTCTCAAAATGGAAGCTGGGTGGAGGCTGCTGTAAACAGGAGTCCTTCCTAACAGCAGCTCCGATGGGTAGGTCTCATTAAACTTCAAGATATCATTAAACTTGCAGTCCAGACAGTGCCCAAAGCAAACAAAACACACTGGTCGGCTCCCTCAGCTGACCCATCTGCAATGCTGATTTCCCTGTCAAAGATCTGAAGTCCTGATGCTAATCCAGAGTGATTTTATTTTTTTCCCCCCACCCTGAAGTACAAACCTGGGGTTGAGAATTACTTGATGAATACATCTGCTGGCAGCAAGGGCCTTCCTGCCCCTGCAACACCAGTACCTTCCTGTGCTTCTGTGGATGAGCACTGAAAAACAGGATCCCTGAGCTCACGGCAGGCACAGCCTGACCCCTGACAGCTCCAACCTGACACCTGCTCCCAGCAGGCCTGGGAGAAAGCAGTGATTTTTATCACATTACACTAAAAGACTGTTTGCATTGAAATCTAATAAAGGTAAGCAGGTGAGCACAGCAAGGGAGCCTTACTGGGATTATTTTTTTTGTCTTCACGTGGATGCAACTGGACTGCTTGACTACATATGTGTTTTTTTTATGTGGATGCAACATGATGTAGCTTATGGCAAAAGCCCTGCTTTGACTTAAGGTGGAGTTGCACCATCCCACGCCACGTGACAGCTGGAGTTTCCAAAGAGAGTTGCTCAAAACCCACCCTCTCCAATTTGGGGGTCCTGTCTTAACAGAGGCGTGTTGCTTTAACTGCCTAACTGCTCTGCCTCCCATCGATGATGGGGAGCAAGGAAGGGCTCACTCCAGAGTCAGTTGTCCCAGAACAGACTGAAAGCAGGTGCCTCTTCCCCTGGCAGAAGCATCCGGAGGGGAACATTTGTCCAGTAGGGATCCCAATGGGATGCATTTAAAAATCAATAGAGGCTACTTTCATGCTTAATCCAGTAAAGTATCAGCATCAGCAGCATCAATACAAACCAAATTTAAACACGCTGAGAACACGTAGAGGGTTTTGTTTTTTTTTTTCTTTTGTTCACTGATTTAATCAAATCTGGTTCTCCCCAGACACTCTGAAGTCCAAACAGGCCATCCACAGCATTTCTTATGCTGCAAACAACCTGCCTGCCTCCATCTTTACATGCTGCTTCTAAAATAAGCCTCTCCACCCCAGCTGGAGCAAACTTTCCACTGAGGAAACCTCTCTTGAAGGGACATGCAGCACTACAGGCTCGGGACAGAGTGGCTGGAGAGTAGTCAGGCAGAGAGGGACCTGGGGGTACTGGTCGACAGCTGACTGAAAATGAGCCAGCAGTATCCTCAGGTGACCAAGAAGACAAAGACATCCTGGCATGTATCAGGAATAGTGTGGCCAGCAGGACCAGGGAGGTCCTTCTGCCCCTGTACTCAGCACTGATTGGGCTGCACCTTGAGCACTGTGTCCAGTTCTGAGCCACTCAATTTAAGAAAGATGTTGAGGTGCTTGAAAATGTCCAGAGAAGGGCAACAAGGCTGTGAGGGGCCTGGAGCACAGCCCCATGAGAAGAGGCTGAGGGAGCTGGGGGTATACAGCCTGGAGAAGGCTCAGCGGAGACTTCATTGCTCTCTACAGACACCTGAAGGGAGGTTGTGGCCAGGCGGGGTTGGTCTCTTCTGCCAGGCACCCAGTGACAGAACAAGAGGACACAGCCTTAAGCTGTGCCAGGGCAGGTTTAGGCTGGACATTAGGAAGAAGTTCTTCACAGAAAGAGTGATTGACATTAGAATGGGCTGCCCGGGGAGGTGGTGGAGTCACCATCCCTGAAGGTGTTTAAGAGGAGGCTGGATGAGGCACTTAGTGCCTTGGTTTAGTTAATTAGAAGGGTTAGGAGACAGGTTGGACTCAATGATCCTGGAGGTCTTTTCCAACCTGATTAATTCTGTGATTCTGTGACAATATCACAGTGACAGCAGCCACCTCCCAGCCAGGGCTACTGTAGAAGTGGATTCCTCTTCTCTGCAGGCCTTCACATGGCACCCACCACAAATTCCAATACAAATGTCCCATCCCTGTAGGTATTTACATTACGATCTCTCTTTTCATCAAAAAGAAAAAAACCTCAGCCTCACAGTCGCATAGAACTACTTGAAAAAGTGACCCAAGGGGATCCTTGAGAAGCTCAGAAGATAACTGTGTTTGAGTTGTAATTTAATCTCATCTGATGCAGAAGGGCAGTCTGGGTGTTCATATATTTGGAACTAGCCACACTCCAGACACACCCACAAGCACAAACCTACCTTCCCCACCAGCCACTGCAGGCACAACATGGGCTCAGAAAGCCACAATGTCACTCATTTCTATTGGGGTACTGCAGCATGCTCTGTCCTCCTCCATCCATCAGCTCCCTCCTGTGTGCAACACTGCTATCTCTGCAGAGATGCTTCATGGTTCAACACTTGCCTTCCTGAGCCTTCAAACCAGTCCTCCTGGCCCTTTCCAAGCTGAGAACTCCCAGCAGAGAGCTTGGGGCTCTCAATCTGAAGCAATGGAGAGCTTCACCTCTTTGAGGGTTCCTGAGTCTTGGTGGTGACAGGGTTTTACAGAAGTCTTCATGGAACCACTGGTGATCAGCACCTTCATGACATTCCTTAAATGCTCACCTCCTTCCCTGGCTTCAGGGCAATTTATTTGACTGACATCAGCTCCATTCAGCTCTCCAGCGAGAAAGTGCATCCCCAGCACCCCAAACCACACTCCTGTTCCTTTAGCTGCTTTGAAGCTGAAATACCTCTAGCAGCAGAGGTGGCTGATAGGACAGAGTTTGGTGACAGGAGCCACTCAGAGCTGCAGCTTTCCATTAACCAGCTTGCCAGATCTTTCAGTATGGCCCAGAAAATGCCAATGACAAAGAAGTGAGGTCCAACAGGTCTAATGGAGCTGGAAATGCAATAAGCCAAGGTCTGTTCTTCAATTTGTGCTTCCTTATGTCCATGCCACAGGGTTCATAAGCCAGCCAAGCAAAGATTTCCAGTGGGGCAAGTCATACTCATCAGGCTCCCCAAGTGGCTATAAGCAGAACCCTGACAACAAGCAAAGCCACTGGCTTGGGGGCTGCAACAATGTCAGAGCATCTCTGCCAAGACACCCAAAGGTACTGTTGATGTACGCTTTGCCACGAGACAGAGGTTGCCATGAGAACAGCCTGGCTAAGGCTATCTGCTGCTCAGCTCTTACCACAAGTACCTCCATCACAAATTCCCCCTGCAATGGAACAAGAACATCCAGAACCCCCAACATCCAGAACTTCCACCTCAAACCTTGTAAAGGGTTAAGCCTACCTGGAGCCTTCTCCTGACTCCTCCCTGGGGATGGTCTGACCTGCCCCCAGGTGTCATGTTTAGCCCCTTCCCACTTCCTGTCAAGGACTGCTATAAAAGAGGGGGACATCTTATCTGCTCTCTCTCTCTGGTCCTGCCTGCCTGACCAACTCCTCGCTGTTCTGCTGCCAGATCACCACGTGCTGTCCAGCCAACACGTGGGGATAACAACCACTTTCTTTGGAACCCTAACTAACTGCATTCCATCATCAAAATCCTGCATCCTGCTTCATCCACCATCAAATCATCCATCCCAGCGTTTGGACTCAACTCCCATTCCATGGGTTGTATTCTGCTATTGTGTATTTTGTTCCCTCTTTTCCCTTTATCCTCTAATACCTCTCATTTTCCCTACTCAATTTTTGGTTCCCTTTTCCCTGTTTTCTGTACCTTCCCTTACCTCCTATTTATTGTTAAAGCGTATCCCTTTTTTACTTCCAAATCGAGTATTTATTGAGCTTTTTGAGCTTGGGGGGCTAGCCTAAACCCAATACAAACCTTTACCTACAAGTCTGATGTTTAGCCACTTCCCTGAACCTTGAAAAATATCTTCCTCCATGTCTAAGCTTGGCAGCCCTTTGCTCCAAATAAACACTGCCGTTTGGATGCCCTAAACAGATGCTAATGAAATAACTCAAAGACAGAGTGACCCTGAGATCATCCACAATTTCATGACTGTTCACAGGGGAAGGAACCTAAGTGGATTTTGGATAACAAATCTCTGCAGCATTTCCCAACACAAGACCTGTAACACTGCAGTGCAAGCCTGAAGAAGCTGCAAAGTGGATTTAGGTACCTGATTTTTTTTTTTAACTTCCCAAATCAGAGATGCCACAGGAGGAGAAAACACCCTGAAATCACTGTCTCTACAAATAAAACCTTACAGTTTTTTAGAGGTGGCAAGAGTTACCCATTCCCACTGACTGCAACATGAGCTTTAAGAGTAGAAGGAGAGGATAAAAAAAAGCATCTTTCAGGCAATCACAGAGATTTTTTTTTTGGACCATTCAAGTGCCTCATGGGGAGAGAGAGCAACCCACGCATCAACAGGAGCACTTGAAGCATGCCAGCACCTTCTAAATTCACTTTCAGTAGATTTACCCACACGTCATATGGAAAAGGAATGTGTGCTATGCAAATCCAGCCCCAGACTGCTCCCTGTCTAATCTAGCTTTAGATTCAAATGCTTATTACCATGGCGTCTAATCGGGTAACCCCTAATAGACAGGTTTGGGCTCCCAGTACTTAGGCTGTGTTCTTACTAAGGCACCAAATGGAGATCTAAATTAAAAAAAAAATAAAATACCCAAATCAACAAAACAAAGGAAAGAAGAAGTTAAAAAAAAAAGGCAACACTGCTAAGAATTCCAGCTCTGGTGGAAAGCAGAGAACAAACACCAGGCATGGAAAAATGTATTGACACCTATCAGCAAAAGCCAAGCAGATATGCAAACATTTGGCAGCTCACCAGGAACACAGTGAAGGTTGAGTCCTATTTGCACCCCATTGTATCCCTGAACAGGAGCGGGTGGTTGCTCTTTCAGGGTCTCTCCCTTCCCCCTTGTAAGAGATAAGATGATGCAAGGATTCTGCACACCCATCTAGCAGCAGCAAGCTCCCAGCAGCTTGGAGCACAGCTCCTCACACCAAAACCTCCAGACCACCTTATGGATGCTCTGGGCACCTATGACAGGACCCTGGGTAACATGTGCCAACCAGGAGTCATTTGCCAGTTTGGGGAGGAAGGAGTTTTCTTACTGCATCATGGTCTGCAGCAAGAAAAGACGATCATAGGAACATCAGTCACTGAGGCCACCACCTCCCTGTTTACTGGCACTAGTCATACAGCAGGCCAAGGTCATCTCCATTCCTACCTGCACCAGGCAAGGTGATTCATTTAACTTCTAAGTTTGTCAAATGTAGCCAGCATGTCTAAGCTCTGGTACATCCAGGAGAAAACTCAGATGCCAACCTCTTACCTCCACTGGGCAGCTATAACTTAGCCACTGTGCACAAGAAATAATCGTCCTCCTTTACATCTGCCAGCCACCTACTATGGTAAGCTTTCCCATGATGAAAGATGGTTTTCAACCCCACTGCCCAGCTTCCACCTTCAGGATGACAAACACCAGCAGCTTGTCCTCCCTTGTCTTTGTAATGCACACAGACCTGCAAGCAAGCTCCAACAAAGGGTCAAGCCAAGTCAATGTTGCTACCAGCCTCTGAAGATCCTACAAGACTCTGCTGACCCTACTATGCTACAGATGCTACACTGATTGAGCTAAGCAGTACTAGGAACGGCAACAAACCAACCACCAATGAAGAGGAGATTTCCCTCTGTGAACCTAAGCAATACAAGCTACATTTATGTTAAGGCTGAGGGATGAACTTAGACATCAGAGAATTCATGTAGGCAAACATCCCTCCTGCAACACCTACATGTCTGCAGAGTCCTGCAGCCTGAGCCCTCTGGTGTCTCCTAACAGGGTAAATCCAGCTAAAGCACTCTTTAATGGCTTGGATGTTCATACCATTTATGTGTGTTCCCTAGTGTCTAGTACAGTTCTCTTTGCATCCCTTCCCTTAATAAAAGGTCTCCACAACACCCTTCTAACCTGACCCCTGTTTTGACAAAACCTGTTCCACGAATCTCAGATGAAAATCAACCTGAAAGACAGAACAAAATCAGCCAATGGATTTGATGAATTGCCAGTGACAGAGGTGTAGGAAGGAAAAGCAGATGGACAGACCAACTTTAAAGCTTCCTTTCATTAGGAAGCTAAGCTAAAAATCACAGGTCCACTTTCAACGATGCACATTATTACTCAGGAAAAGTGTGGTGCCTGATATTCTGCCTCTCAGGCACATGTGCTCTGTTCTTCATCATTTCCTGCATGAATATACAAATGCTTTGAAAGGAGAAGGAAAACAAACCCAAAGAAACCGGAGGCTGCACCTTGTGGTGCCTTCCTAAGCCTGTTCAAATGCTAAGCCAGATGTACCAGTGCCTGTGTCACTGCCTGGCTGCATGGGCAGCTGGCCAGGCACTCCCTCCAGCTCTGAACCTCTCTAGTTCATAGCAGTGCCTGAAGCTGGTTTGCTGAGCATTCTTCTTTGCTCCTGTGGCCAAAACAGATGGCCAAACGAGGTGGAAAGACCTCCTTTTCCATGCAGCCCAGCCCACATTGCAGGGAGAAGAAACCCTTCGTGAACCTCCCTAGAAGAGGATGTGGATGGAGAGGCTAGTGGAGGACTCCTTCCTAGCACCAAGAGCCAGACTAACAGTCTGGCCATGGGATCTAAACATACCAGCAAAGTCATATTCATTTGTGAGCCAAAAAATCCTGGAGTTCCCATTCCTGTACTTACAGCCACTACTGTATTCACATTTCTGTATTCACAGCCTTTTTCTGCAGCTCTGTCTACAACAACCTCCAGGACTGAGTCATTCCCAGTGATGAAGTCCTTCATCCTACCATGGCACTGGGACTCATGGACAGTTCACACACACACACACACACACACACACACAAAGAGGTAATTTTCAAGACAAAAAGCATTTCAAAGCTTCAGGAGGTGCATTTGTGGAGCTGTGGGTAACGCAGATGCGAAGAGAGCGCCTCGCTTATCATAACCCAGAATGACAACCCCTTTGAGATGGAAAAATAATTTAATGAATAAGTATATTTAGATTTATAACCCCCACAGCAGCTTTATTTATAGGGATGCCAATCACTTTTACACAGATATAAAAACTGGCTGGCAGAATGCCTTCCACTCTATCCAGAAAGCCATCTGTAACAAATCTAAGCCGTGATATCTCTGCATACGTTTGGCCAAACAATAAGGCTAATGCCAGCCATCTTGACTTGAAATGTACAGATGGGCTGGCGGGGGGGGATGTGCCAAGCCTGCCACATGGCCAAAGATGGATGAATTCTGCTCTCACCTACTCTAACCTGATCAGGGAAAGGACCAGATGAAGGAAAACCAGTCACCGCCTGGGATGTGTGGATGTTAGCACCAACACGAAGCTGGTTGAAGGGCAGGACAGCACCCAGCTGGCTACAGATGAACCTCTCAAAGCCTTTCAACGCTGAAATCGGGAGCAATAGGCAAGGAGGAAAGACCCCCTGAAGCTCTGCAGCACCTTTAAAAGGTGAGGGGACTAATATGTGGTTCTTGTGTACAGCTTTTTTGATGTATCATTCAAAGACACAAAGCTGGGACAGAAGAAGACACAGGGGGAAATTAGTTGGAAGTCATTGCTTGGCTCTCATGTCTCAAACCAGATGAGGATTTTTAGTGAGGCTTCTCTCTCACCACTGCCTAGGATCTTGCAGCGTCATCTAAACATGCAGATGTCAAGAGGAGAAGATGCTGTTGATTACCACAGAGCTGAGTGCTGCATTATCCTAAACCACCCCACGTTTTCAGGATAGGCCTGGGGGCTTTCTACTGCTGCCCCTCCAGCTCAAGTGAGGAGTACCTGGAGAACTGAAAACCCACCTCTAATTCACTAGAAACAAAGGGAAAACTTCTCTTCATCCTAGAGGGGCTCTTGGGTTTTCACTGTCTCAGAAATGGAGCAAAACAGGGATGGCTCCAGGTCCAACACAGACTATGGGTAAACGCATTTCAGCCATTAAAGTCACAGTATTTTGGCAAATGCCAAGGCAGAAAAGGTTACTCTGGAATATTACTTTGAATAGGTCTGGGAACAAGCCCAGCATTAATTTCCAACATTTATTCAGCACAGGATTCAAATAAATCAAGAGAGGCTTGCACACACACTGACACTGGCAAGTTTTTGCCTCTATTCCTCAGATAATCTGTGAGGGAAAAAAAAAATGTCACTTTCCAGTCTGAGGCATGGATTCAACTGACAGCCTTAGGAATAAGGTAACCTCTCAAGGTCCCTTCCAGCCCAATTCTAATACTATTTTACACCACAAATTGTTGGCATTTGCTTTGATTCACCCCTGCAAATAAGCATGTCTAAAAAAGTAATTAATAGAAACCAAAACAAACAAACAAAAAATACAACCTAAGACCAGTTCTTTCTCCCAAGGACAAAGCAAAGGAAAGCAACCAAACACAGAGCCATGATGTCCTTGATCCTAATGTTTTCCAAATGTTTTCCAAAGCTTCCATCTGAACTTTTCACTGTGAGGCTGCAGCTCCATCAAGACCTCCAGCTACAGCTGCAGTCCATGCTGCCACCTGAGTGCAGCACCACTTGTGCTGCTGCATGCACCAAGGAGATGGGTGCTGATGGCTTCTCCAATGGCAAACCTACCAAAACTCACCCAAGACCCTTGTGCAGATAACACATTGTCTCGAAGTAAAACTGCCTCTGCTTTCCCAGTAGGGCATCTTCCAACATGGTCTGGATTGATGAAAAGCTCAACATGAGCTGACAGTGTGCGCGTGCAGCCCAGACAGCAACCCTGTCTTTGGCTGCATCAGGAGCAGTGTGGCCAGCAGGGCAAGGGAGGGGATTCTGCCCCTTTACTCTGCTCTCCTCAGACCCCACCTGGAGCACTGCGTGCAGTTCTGGAGCATCCAACACAAGAAGGACATGGAACTGTTGGAGGGAGTCCAGAGGAGACCACGAAGATGATCAGAGGGCTGGAGCACCTCTGCTATGAGGGCAGACTATGAGAGTTGGGGCTCTTCAGCCTGGAGAAGAGAAGGCTTTGAGGACACCTTATAGTAGCCTTCCAGTATCTGAAAGCGACATACAGGAATGCTGGGGAGGGACTATTCACAAGGTCTTGTAATGACAGGACAAGGAGTAATGGGTTTAAACTGGCAGAGGGGAAATTTACACTGAATGTTAGGAGGAAGTTCTTCACAGTGAGGGTGGTGAGACACTGGAATGGGTTGCCCAGGGAGGTTGTGGCTGCTCCCTCTCTGGAGGTGTTCAAGGCCAGGCTGGATGAGGCCTTGAGTGACCTGTTCTAGTGGAAGGTGTCCCTGCCTATGCTGGAAGGTTGGAACTGGATGATCTTTGAGGTCCTTTCCAACCTAAACCATTCCATGATGCTATGACAGAGCTGAATTGCTAGGTGGGCTTTTCAGGGACAGTCAGTGAGTGAATGCATGCAGTCAGACCTCCTCACCTTCATAGCAGGCTTTCGAGTTCATCCCCAGCACCTTAGGAAATTACTCTCCTGCCTCTAATCTATTATTATTACTATTATTGTTATTATCATCACCATCATTATTGTTAGTATTATCCATAATTATAACAATAATAATTATTTAAACTACTTACAGAATGTTTATTAACCAGATGTCTCCTACACTTAAGCAAGAAATGCTGAAGTTCTGTCCAAACACCACCAAATGTGGACATTTACTGTTGTTATACAGCCAAAACTAAGACAGTTGTAGGAGGTGCTGGGCTGAGCAGTTGACTCCAACTGCAGCAGCCAAAGGATCAGCAGCAAGGTCTCAGAAATGCTCAGCTGCAAGAACCAACTACTGCAGGGACCTGGGGGGTGGCACACAATAGGTCCTCACTCCTGGGGCTTTCCGACCCTGCTGCTGACACAACAGCTTCCACCCACACCAGCAACCTCACCAGAAATGGCAGTGTCTGTAAAGCAGAGTTTCAGAGGTCCTTCAAAGTCCAAAGCTGATCATTTCAACTTACTTCTGGACACAATCAAAACCCACGGCAGGCTCCTTTCCAAAGGAGCCCTCCTATCAACTGTACGTGGGCTTTTGATTAGACCTTTTGTAGAACTGAAAGAAACAAAAAGAAAAGCCTTGCTGAAGGATGATAAAGTCTAGACGCTACAATATACTTTTTTTCAGCTGATCCAGCAAACCTAAAAGGCCCTCCCTTGATCTCAGACTGCCACGATCAAAGCCATTATCCCATTTGGAGCCCTTCTGAAACTTTAACTTCCAAATGTGCAAGTTATTTTAAAAATCTAAACCAGGCCAAGCCTCTTGTTTGGAGTTTTATGAGGAAAATGGGGTGTGCTCCTCTCAAACTTTCCCCCATCATCTCTGGAAGTGGCTGGTGGACACATGGTTGGACAGTGAGAGCAGAGAATCAGCCCCGTGCCTGTGAACACCTCAGTGGCACCCAGTGGCCACAGTCTGCTTGAGTGGGGGGACACAGTCTGTCCCCTCAGGGTGGCTGTAGTGTGCAGTTAACATTCCTCATCCTTGACTGAGGTGAAGTTTTTTGGAGATTAAATATCCTTCACAACCCCATCCTTCAGATCTGTCGCAGGACTGTGTCGTTCTGGGGCTCAAAAAGAGGAAACAGCCTGAAGTACTTCCATTTTCTACAGGAATTAAATAAAACTAAGTGCTATAAATTTCCTTTACCAGGTAACAAGACACTCTAATGCAAAAAACATTCCTGGTTGTCCCTTGGTGCTGAAGTAGAAGTAAGATATTCCAGGGAATTTAAAAAGATATATAATATTTTTTTTTAAAGTTTTTTTTCAGTCTCTTACAGGAGTGTTTCAGGAAACTGGAAGGAAAGAAGAAACACACAGACACAAAGCAAATGGAGCATCAGTTCTGCAGTAAGTGGGTGTGCTGGTTTCAACTAATTGGAGGATTTGAGTGAGAAAATTAGACTACAGGCTGAGAGAAGAAAACACATGATGCTACTCCACTCAGAGCTCTACCAAGAAAGAAAAAAAATTTGTTTTAAGAGTTGTAACCCAAATATAGATAAGGGAGATGGTTTCAGACCACTCTGAGCTGTGGCTGCTTCTTGCATGTCTCCTTTGTCCCTGCCTTTTGTAGCTGATT
>VWZI01003535.1:26245-52833 GCA_013396835.1 Psilopogon haemacephalus | reverse complement strand
GCTGCTAAACCACCACAGTGGGATGTTCAAAGACAGGTGATGGAAGAGCAGCCAGCTCATCCCAGACAAACTGGTGCCACATGGTGAGCACCAAAGGTTTTGATAGGCAGCAGCCTCTGTAGGAGAGGGGACCACCCGTGGTCAGTCCCAGTCGCTGAGGCTTACAGCAGATAGACTGGGAGAAGTCAAGAGATGGGTGGTCTGGAACAAGGAGTTTGGAAAGAACTGGAAGAGCTTTTTGAATGCATGTGGCTACCAAAATGCATCTCCTGTGTCCCAGGGTGGATATCACCACAAGGTGGATGCTCTGTAAAGGCAGGTTGAAGACACAGAAAGAAGAGAGCAACGTGGACCATTCACATACTCCAAAGCTATTTATGAGCCAGATGTAGCTCCTTAGTGAATGTTTCCTTTAACTTAGCAGCTCCTACAGCACCAAACAAGCCATGCAATCACCTTTCCTCACCATCACCCACCTCCAGGATGTTGCTCACATCCCTTCCTCTCTGTGTTTTCACCCTTGTCAGCTCCCAGCAGGTCTGTTTCTACTCCTCACCTCTCCCTCTGCCCAAACCAAGCAGATCTGCAAAAGGCTGAGTGAAGCAGGCAGGAACACACCAGTAGGATGGGGATTAGACCTGTCACCATCTCCAGCATTCCTCACTGTAGCTGGAGGGGCCATGCCAGGCAGGAGAGATGGCTATGCTGCACATTGCACATTCCCAGCACTTTGTGAGGTGTTGCCTGAACTTCCACCAGCTTTCTAACTGGGTAAATGTCAAAGAAAAAATCAGGTCGACAGCCTTCCTTAAGAATATTTCCATCAAATCAGACTTCTCCCACTCGCACGCACACCAGAGCAGAAAGATCCAGGGCCACTGGCTACCTAGTGCTGGATGTGACAGCTACAACATCAGTCCCAGAGGGGACAGAGGACTTGCTAAAATTTCCTAAAATGTTGCTTCAGAGCTGGGTGAGGCGGACAGGACACAAAAAACAGCCCAGCTTCAGGTCTGCTGTGGCACAGAGTCCAAGTCATACCCCAGTACAGTGGTTCATCTTTAGTCTCCCAAAAAACGCAGAGAGAAGATGGACTTCGACCATGCAAGAATCTTTCACTGGGACTACTGAAACCACCAAAGTCCTGAAGATCTCCATGGTCCCATCTTGCTCTTGTCCTGGTCCCTTACCTCTGAGAAACTTCTCCTGGTGAAGGAGGGCAAAGCCCTGCTGCATATCTATAATACCCAAAAAGGGCTGATACAAAGTTAGTGACCTGAAAAATTTACAGTCTCCATGACACAAGAGAGAAGAGGAGCTGATGGTAATGGCTGCTTCTGGATTTAAAAGGACCCAAATCCATCCATGGAAGTAGCACCCAAACCCTTGCCCCCAGAGTTTGCAGGCTGGACATGACAAAAGAGGTGGTGAGTGCAGCTGACAAGTCAGCATCCCAGTACTCAACCCCTACCGACCCAGCTTGGGAAGGAAGGGAAAACAAGGTGGGGGAAAAGGCAAATCATCCAGCCCCACACTGCCATCAGCAGGGTGGCCACCCTCAGCTGCTCTTGGTGATAAACACTGAAGCAAAAACATCACGGGACTCACGACCACACGGGGTGGGTTCAGCAACACATCTGTCTGGCTGTGAGGCTTTCCAGACATCCCGTTCTCTTCTGCAGTGTTTTTCTGTGCCTTTCTCTTAAAGAGATGGAAAATGCGGGCATTGCTGGTCCCCCTTCCCAAACCAAACAGGAAAATACAGGCTGAAAAACACCCAGTTTCCTATCCTGGCAAATTCGTAGTGGTAACTTATTCCCAGCAGAGCTGACATGTTTATGAGAGATACCACTGCATTAAGGAGTCAAAGACACAACTGTACAAGTGAAAGCAAAAGCCCTTTATCTCTGTAGAGCTCTTTTTTTCCCTCCCCCTCCTCCTCAAATGACAGGGACTAACACAGCTCTGGCCAGTTTAGCCAGGTACATAGGAAGGCTTGGCTGGAAGCAACCTCATCAAACTGGCTGAGTCGTTAAGTGCCAATCCAAACACGCAGTCCTCTGATCATCACATGACCAGGCTGGGAACTAAAGGCAACTCACAATTAAACCTGGGAGCTGACAACCAGTAAAGATCCTTAGAACCCACCCCCCAAGCAGAATCATAGAATCATAGAATCATAGAATCAGTCAGGGTTGGAAAGGACCACAAGGATCAGCCAGTTCCAACCCCCCTGCCATGCCCAGGGACACCCTACCCTAGAGCAGGCTGCCCACAGCCTCATCCAGCCTGGCTGCAAACACCTCCAGGGAAGTGACCCCAACCACCTCCCTGGGCAACCCATTCCAGGCTCTCACCACTCTGGTGCTGAAGAACTTCCTCCTCACGTCCAGCCTGAATCTCCCCACCTCCAGCTTTGCTCCATTTCCCAGCACCATCCCCAATCCCCCAACGCCATCCCCACCCCCTTTTCTTTATTTATTATTTACTTACATAAGCAGCATGACAGATAACTTGGAGGAAATCAGATGCTTAATGATTAAGCGACACTTAGGCAGCCCTCTGGAAGATAAATACGCCCTTTGGAAACTCTGCAACGAAAACAGAAGGTACAAAACAGACAGTAACTAATTATTCTGATTAGATCTTGGGAGACCTGAAATACCCGACCGCAGCAGAACAAAGCCAGTGTGCACCAGGGTTGCTGGCAGAAAAAAAAAAAAGAAAAAAAAAAAGACTCACATCCTTCTTAAAAAGAGTTCACCCAAATAAACCCAAGCGCTCCTGTGTTTTTGTTTGCCTGCGTCTGTTCCTTGAGGTCTAGGCTGATAGGAAACCTCCACTGTAGCCTGGAGGGATCCCCCTCACCTTCGGCTAAAATTAGACTTCAAGGAAAGCTGGTGGAGGTGGAGGTGGGCGTCTCCAACCTGCCCCAGCACGGCAAACCTCCCACCACACGCCTGAGGAGCAGGGAGTCAGGGGTTTTCCTCTCCTCCCATCGAAACCAGAAAGAGAGAGGGTTTGGGATTAAAATAAATTAAGGGAAACAAACAAACAAGGCCTGCTCCAAAGGAGAAAGGAGGGCACAGCAGGTCTGCCCCACTGCTGGGCTCAGAAGGGCCTGAGTGGGGTAGGTGAGGATGCAGCTAAGCCATGAGGATGGAACAGGATGCAATGGGATGCTCAACCTAGCAGTAAGACTAACCAGCAAAGCCCACCAGCACCTCAGCCACCATCATGGAGAAATCATACAATCACAGAATCAGTCAGGGTTGGAAGGGACCACAAGGATCACCTAGTTTCAACGCCCTCTGCCATGGGCAGGGACACCCTACCCTAGATTGGGCTAGCCACAGCCTCATCCAGCCTGGCTGCAAACACATCCAGGGATGGGGCCCAAACCACCTCCCTGGGCAACCCATTCCAGGCTCTCACCACTCTCATGCTGAAGAACTCCCTCCTCATATCCAATCTGAATCTCCCCACCTCCAGCTTTGCTCCATTCCCCCTAGTCCTGTCACTACCTGATAGCCTAAAAAGTCCCTCCCTCGTTTTTTTAGTAGGCTCCCTTCAGATACTGGAAGGCCACAAAGGATAAGGATAAGGTAACTGCTTCATGGTCCATGACAGCAGCACCGAGGGCCTCCGTTAGAGCAGACAGCATGCAGAGCAAGACAAGGGGATGTGATCAGCAGACATTCCTCTACTCCCCTTGCCTTGGAGGAAAAACATCATTTTCCTCCTCCCCTTCTCCTGCCCTCCCCCCGCCACACTAAATGCCATCGGAGCCCAGGGGAATATTTAATCTCAAACCTCAGTAATCAATCAGTTCACCCTCACGCATGAGAAAGAGTCACAGCAGTAAGCACCAAATCCCATTTCTACCCAGTAATATGATGGTTTAATTACGTACGGAACGTTCCCTTACAACATAAATCCCAAACAGACCCAGGCAGCCCTTAGGTTGTGGGTGGGGAGTGGTATTGTGTCGGGGAGGAACATGGGGACAGAAGGGAGGAAAGGGAGGAGGAACCATTCTGGCAGTTATTTAAAATGACAACTTTGTATGGCTGCTCCAGTTTGCCGTCGGCACCGCGACGCTTTGACCTTGCGTTCGCTGTCCTGGAGGATGGGCCACAGAGGGGCAAGCAGCAAACCCACATCCAGCCCTGCCACCAGTCGTTGCATTAGTTTTATCCCAACATATCAGCTAGCCTGTGGGAAAACAGGGACAGACAGAAAATGCAAGACAGGTTGCATTATGGGTTCAAATCGGCGGAGGGGAGATTTGAACAGGATGTGTAGGAGGAAGTTCTTCACAGTGAGGGTGGTGAGGCACTGGAACAGGGTGCCCAGGGAGGTTGTGGCTACTCTCTCCCTGGATGTGTTCAAGGCCAGGCTGGATGAGGTCTTGAGTGACCTGATCTAGTGGGAGGTGTCCCTGCCTATGGCACAGGGGGGTTGGAACTGGATGATCTTTAAGGTCTCTTCCAACCTAAACCATTCTATGATTCTATGTGGAAAGGCTTGAGCCAGGCTGTGATACAAATAACAGCAGCAGGATCTCCCCACTGGTGAAGGGAGACTTACACCAGAGCCTGGTCACATCAGAAGGAGCCTTTCTAGCTGGGTTTGTGCAGGTTTAGGAGCACTCCCTGCCAAGACTTGTTATTTCCAACTGCAAGCATGGCCAGACCAGCAGGACCATCACACTGTGCCAGTCCAACAGGTAGGCAGCTGCAAGCAACACCTCTCTTTCACCCAACCAGACCAGTCCTGAGTGGCCTGGCTCACAAATAGCTACATTAAAATATATACTTTTTTTTTTCTTTTTTTTTTTTTACATAAACACATGCACAGACTTTTCTAATATATAGGAACAAAAGAGAGGACACCCTGCTGAAACCCCATGTGCAGCTCAACTGCTCTCTGCAGCAATGAAGGAAATGAGAAGCAGAGACCAGGCACACACCCGCTCACCATGGCGTGGTTTGGCTCTGGGAACATTTCTGCATTCCCCACCATGAGCTCTGACCTTCAAGAGATGCAAAATGGTTTCAGAGCCATTATGAAGGAGAAGCAGAGAGAACCCCAGGTTCCCTCAGGTGGGTTCCCTCAGGTTCCCCAGCAGGGCAGGTGGAGTTGGATGTAAAGCCAGGCTCTGGGTGCTCACAGGGACAGCTGGCTCCAGTCCATGACCCATCAGCTCAGAGGTCCACGAAACACCCTTGTGCCATTAAAAAAAACAAAACAACAGTCAGGAACTATCCTGAACCCATGGTGCACAGCAGAAAGCTACCTGGCTGGAGAGCAGCTATGTGGAAAGGGACCTGAGAGCCTTGGTGGACAGCAAGCTCAGTGCGAGTGAACAGTGTGCTGCAGCAGCAAAGAAAGCCAACAGAAGGAAAGCTTGCATCAACAAGAGCATCACCATCAAAGAGTAAGCACCCTATTAAGTGGCTGTCAGGCCACATTTGGAATACTGTGCTCAGTTTTGATCCTTGCTACAGAAAAAAAAAGAAAAAAAAAGTGGACAGGCTGAAGAGAGTCCAGAAAAGGGCCACAAAGATGATCAAGGACTAGGATGCAGCCATGTAAGGAAAGGCTGAGAGGACCAGATTTGTTCAGCACTGAGAAAAGAAGACTGAAGGGAAACACTGTCACATATTCCAGTATGTAAAGGGTGGGTACAAAGACGATGGAGTCACCCTTTCTGCAAGGAGTTACATGGAAAAGATGAGGGCTAAGAAGTACAAGGTACTCCTGGGGAGATACCAATTAGAAGCAAGAGGAAAATTTTTCACAACAAGAACAGTCAGCCACTGGAATAATCTCCACAGGGAAGTGAAGGAGTCCCTAACAATGGACACCCTAAAGATTTAGCTAGACAAGATGCTGGGCCATTATGTCCAGACCAGGCTTTTCCCAGCCTAAGTTGGCCCAGATGATCCCTGAGGTCCCTTCCAACCTGGTAGTCTATGATCCTACAAAACTGAAGTCCTCCCTCAGGTTGTGGCAATAGGATGAACCCCTCTGTGACTACAACAAACCCATCTGTGACTACAGCTTCAGCCTCTGCAGACCACAGTGCTCAGGAGAAAGCAAGGGAAACTAGCTCAGGACTGAGGGTCCTGGCATCATCTTTGACTTCTCTGTGTTTAGCAGAACTGCATCCCTAAACCCTCCTTTTTGGGCAGATCCCATGGCAAGCTTTGTAAGCACAGGTACCTCGCTTTCAAGAGGCTCACAAAAGCAGCATTTGGGAGGGGTGGTGGCATGGTGCACCGGGAATTTTTCAGCACACGTTATGCAAAGATGTGAAAGGGAAACCTAGCATCAAGATTTCCTCACCATGGTCTACTCACAACAGCCAACACTCCATCCACTCCTTTATTTTAGGCCTCAGTTTCCCCAAGACCTCTAACATCAGGAATAGCTTGGCACAATGGGCAAAATCCTTAAGCTCCACACACTTATCTAAAGAAACTACTGCACTTACACCCTCCAGCACGCTTAAGAAGGACCAGGCCATATTAGCTGCTTGCAGTGTGTTCCCAGAGGATCCAGCCATATCCCAATCCTCTCCCAAAGAGCAGAACTTTGCAGTGCAATTCAGGACAGAGACATTCAGTGCAGTATCTAGAGCAAACTACACCTCCCAGGCACAGCAGCACACATGGATTTATTGATTCATGGAAAATGTCCTTATAAATTACTTCATTCAGATCAATGGGACAAGACAAAACGAGGGCTCTCCTGAGCAACAAGAAGCTGCAGCACTCACATTTCAGTCTCATACGCCAGAAGAACCCACTCTTTCAGAGCACACACTTCTAACAGGGCTCCATGGGGCTGGTAGAGGACAACACAGAGGTCAGGACCTATTTATGCCATGTCTCACCCAGTTGCCACTGCTCTGCCCTGTAGTGTGCAGGGCCAATGGATCATTTCTGCATGGAAGCAGGTAGAAGCAATGCTTGGCAACAGCTCCTCATCCACAGAAGCTCCATCCACACCTGCCTGTTGGTTTGCATGGGGCTGTAGCTGCCAGGTGTGTTGGGACACTAAGACTGCTGTCACCAACAGTTTCTCATGTACTGTCCTGGCCACACTTCCAGGGTCTGCTCACTGTGGGGCAGGGGAGGTGAGACTGCCTGCCTGGTGGCACAGGTACATGCTGACCTGACTCACTGAAAGAGTGATTGTTCCTGGAGTATGGAACTCCCAAGTACTGCAGCTTGCTAATCTTAACTGCTTTTCTCAATACTGATGGTTTAATGTGCTTTCAGAAGCTCAAACTCCCTCTCAGGGCCACCTGTGGTCTGGACCTAGAATGCTGAGACAAGTCTAAGGCCATTTTCTGCAAATGTTTGTTCTAGTGGTTAAATGCAACTCCAAAATAAACATGTAGATGTACCCATGCCTTGTTCTGGATAGCATGCATCTGGCATGCCTTTGGCAGAAGCAAGTTTCACACAGACTCACAGAAACATCCATGCTGGAAAAGACCCTCAGGATCACCAAGTCCAACCTATAACTCTACTCTACAAGATTCACTTTAAACCATATCCCTAAGCACCAGATCCAAACCACCCTTTTAATACATCCAGGGTTTTTGACTCCACCACCTCCCTGGGCAGCTCATTCCAGTGCCTGACCACTGGCTCTGAGAAAAACTTTTTCCTAATGTCCAATCTAAACCTCCCCAGCCTCAGCTCAAGGCCATTCCCCCTTGTTCTGTCTCCAATTAGCTGTGAGAAGAGACCATCAGCAGCCTCTCCAAAATGTCCCTTCAGGTAGTTGTAGACAGCAATAAGGTCTTCCCTCAGCCTCCTCCAGCACCTCCACATCTCTCTTGTATTGTGGTGCCCAAAACTGAACACAGTACTCAAGGTGTGGCCTCACCCAAGCCAAGTACAAAGGGACAATCACCTCCCTACTCCTGCTGGCCACAGCATTTTTAATCCAAGCCAGGATGCCATTGGCCTTCATGGCCGCCTGGGCACACTGCTGGCTCATATTCAGCTCCTGTCTATGACAACTGCCAGATCCCTTTTGTGCCAGGCAGCTCTCCAAGCCATGCTGCCCCAAGCCTGTAGCGTTACTTGGGGTTGTTGTGAACCAAAGTTCAGCTGATCACAGCTGAAACTCCTTTCCAGAGCTCCAGATCACTTGAGGGATCCCTTCCCAGCATTCCCACCTTCAGATTGTCTCCTGTTATTTTAAGTCAGAGCCATTTGGAGACCTACTTAAAAAAAAAATATCAGCAGAAATGCTGATATGTAGTGATTGGAAACATCCAGATGGTACCAGTGGAAGTCTTCTAGGAACACCTCCACCTTTTGTGAACTCCCACACTGGTAATATTAAAACTGGAATTATCTTGGCAGATTAATAAAGGATCTCTGGCAGCAATGTAAGGCAGAGAGTCCCAGCAGCAATGAGTCCAAGTTAGCACGATGCAGACACAGACAGCTGTGTTTGGAGTCCCCACTGCTCACAGTCACCCACACCCCACCACAATGCCTCACTCCTTCCCCAAAACATCCCCCATCCCCCTGGTACTGATTTTTTTATATATATATATATAAACAAATGCGTCTCATCACATCTGTTCACTTAACTCATCATTGAGAGGTTGCCACTGGCTTTGCAGAATAAAGCACTCATGGTTTTCATACTCCCGTCTCTCAGCTCCTCCCAGTCCCAGGATGGCTCCTGGCTCTGCCTCATGGACCAGGGAACACTGCTCTGGACAGACCACCTGCCCTCACCCCGCACTATTTGTGGGTGATGGGGGGAAAACAGCTCCTTTGCACAGTGAAGATTAAAGAACTAAATGGACCTGCATCACTGCAGCATTTGCAAATGTCCCCTTGCAGCAGATGATCTGGTGCACAGCACAGAGGGGCAGAGGCAACAGAAATAGAGGGTGTGGGCTGCTGCTCACAGCTCTTGGGGACACAATAAATAACACTGGGGAGCCCAGAGCTGGAAAGCTGCAAGTCTTGTCAGCCCTTTGCAGCCCAGGCGAGAGGGAGAGTGAGCTGGCACGTGTGCTTTGTACAGGACCTTATACACCCTCAGCTGCCAAGTCCAAGCCCTTTCTGGCTGTGCAGTCACAGAAATCACCCTCACTGTATCTTTTGAGCCCAGGCAGAGCAGCATTTGGGGACTATTGCTCTCCACTGTAGTCTTAAAATGAGCTCTGTGCTCTCAGCGTGGCACAGCTGGTACCCAGATGAGATGAGCGAACCCATGAGCTGTGCACAGAGCAGGCACAAATAAAGCTGGTGTCACGCCAGAGTGAACCACAAAGATTATCACACAGGCATATGCAGCCAGCAAATACCCACTTCTTTGCTCACTAGAAATCATTTCAAATTGCAAAGAGGAAAGACAGAGCACAGGGCTGGAGCCAACACCGGCAAGCGCCGCAGAGATGAAGTGGCAGGAGACTCGCCACCACCCCTTGTGGCTTTTACCCTCCCCGGGGGACCTTCTTCCAAGTGTACTTGGGAAACACCTTTGCTTTCAGAGCTGCCCATGCAAGGGCAGAGAGATGAGATTTCATCCCACCTTGCACTTCCCAGGGCTGGAAACTGGCACCACAGTGGGGTGCTGCTCTGCTCTTGAGACACCAGGAAATCACAAACCACCCTGCCCCTGGAAAAGCAGATCTCTGCTTTTCTCAACCAACAAACTCAGGCACTGCCACCCAAGTCAGGAATCTCACCTTTTAACCAAAAATCTGTCTCCCCTCTCCATCTGTACGTCAAATCAGAGAAAAAAACTGGAGAAAGTGGCTCATTGTACGAAAAGTACTGAAATATATTTCAAGGTTCAGAAGTGAGATAGTAGTGAAAATCTTGCGCTGCTTAAGCTTACACAACTGTTTTGTGGTAGAACAGCTTTGAATCCAGTTGACTTCTTCCAGTTAGGAAGAAGTTCTTCACAGAAAGGGCAATTGGCATTGGAATGGGCTGCCCAGGGAGGTGGTGGAGTCACCATCCCTGGAGGTGTTCAAGAGGAGGCTGGATGAGGCACTTAGTGCCATGGTTTACTTAGTTAGAAGAATTAGGCGATATGGTGGACTCAACCATAGAATCATAGAATGGTTTAGGTTGGAAGAGACTTCAAAGATCATCCAGTTCCAACCCCCCTGTGCCATAGGCAGGGACACCTCCCACTAGATCAGGTCGCTCAAGACCTCATCCAGCCTGGCCTTGAACACCTCCAGGGAGGGAGCAGCCACAATCTCCCTGGGAAACCTGTGCCAGTGTCTCATCACCCTCACTGTGAAGAACTTTCTCCTAACATCCCATTTAAATCTCCCCTCTGCCAGTTTAAACCCATTCCCCCTCATCTTGTCATTACAAGACCCTGTGAATAGTCCCTCCCCAGTTCTCTTGTAGGCCTCCTTGAGATATTGGAAGGCCACTATAAGGTCTCGCCGATGATCCTAGAGGTCTTTTCCAAACCTGTTTAATTATGTGATTCTGTTTCAGGTGCAACGATGATGACATATATCAAATGTACAGATTTTTACTATATATGACACAGGTTTTTACAGTTTAAATTACAGGGAAACTCATAATACACTTCAATCAGTTTCATCATCCCTCTCCAAGAGCTGCTTGTTGGGATATATATATATATATTTTTTTTTTTTTTAATAACAGATTCAATGAATAGGGATGGCAAACACTCCTTTTCCCCAGGAGCCCCCACCTACCAGCCATGGCTGGCACAGAGGGGCAGAGGAGCAGGAGATGGTGGTGGGCTGGCATGGCACGGCGCAGTGCCAGCCCCCCGGGCGGATGAGGGGGTTAAATGCAGCTGCTCAAGGATAAGCTGGTCACATACCGAAGATAAGCAGACCACGAATAGCTGAATAGCGGTTTGCCAGCCTGCAGCAAATACCAGCACAAGTCACTTGCATGCCTGTCACTGGCTGTTTAACTCTGAAGTTGCCAATACCTGAGACCCCTGAAGCCACACTTTGCTAAAGCTCTCCTGAAGAACTGCTTTCCCCACTGCTTTGAAGCCTGCAACAGAGAAGGTCGGAAAGATACAAGTGACTTTTGCTTTGAAGCTGGCTCCCTCGAGCACTTTTTACCTCTTACTATGACTTTTTGGTCTCTTGAAGGCTGTCACAGGGCCAGGTGCAGAAGGATCTGAGATGCTGTCACCTCGGGAGATAAAGGAACCGGAAACCCACCCAGCAGCTCCAGCAGAGCACCAATACAGGCTGATCAGGGTGCCAACAGCCAGCCTCCAACACACACAGCCACAACTTGCCCATATTAGAATAGAATAGAATAGAATAGAATAGAATAGAATAGAATAGAACAGAACAGAACAGAACAGAACAGAACAGAACAGAACAGAACAGAACAGGAGCAGAACAAGCCAGGTTGTAACAGACCTCCAAGATCATCCAGTCCAACCTAGCACCCAGCCCTAGCCAATAGCACTAAGTGCCCCATCCAGGCTTTTCTTGAACACCTCCAGGGATGGTGACTCCACCACCTCCCTGGGCAGCCCATTCCAATGCCAATTACTCTCTCTGTGAAGAACTTCTTCCTAATATCCAGCCTATACCTCCCCTGGTACAACTTGAGACTGTCCCCCAAGCACATAAATTCCCAGGTGGCACCTTTGGATTAATACACTGAATTTTCACATTGGTATTTAATTTCACTTTTGCCTTCCACGATGAAAACTTCTTCCATTTGCTGCTCAAGCTGAACCACAGCTTTTTATTCCATTGCAATTCAGAAACACTGAATCCTGCAAAGATGAAGAGGGCCCTTTTCTCTGTCCTGATGCCACCAGTCATCCCAGGTAGATGTCAGACAACAGAAAGCTTATGGCTATGCTGCAAGGCCTAGTATGTCCAATATCTGCACCATCCAAAATCTCAGAGCTAGAGTTCTCCACGCAGCTGCTTATAGAGTATCCCTCTCCTCACCTGTGATCCAGACACAGGTTAGCAGAAGAGAGCAATGTGGTTCTTGACCATAGGAGGGTCCATCCTACCCTCCTCCTTGCTGTGTGTGGAGGCAACCAGCTGGATCCTGTGTTAAAGTGGTTTGCACAATCAGAATGGGAGTTAGCCTCCATAACCACAACTCAAAGGTATACTTAACTCAACTGGAAGACAAAAGAGATCGAGTCCACCACAGATTAAATTAGCTAAGCTTGCTTACGCCAGGAGCTCCCGTCATCAACCACACCTCCCACAGATTTATTCCTCCTAGCCCCACAATCCAGTGGTCCAAGGAGAAGGAACAGATCTGCTCTATCAAAGCTCTGAAAAGGAAAATGTACAGAAAAGATGTGGTGGAGTGGGTCCCACAGTTTTCCCAAAGATTTGAACGTGACACAGTCTTGCAAGGGTTTGTATCACCTGTCTAGACCCTGGTGCCATGGCATGGTATGAGGTGAGGTAAGCTGCAGAGTGCTGCACCTCCCTCAGCCCAAAGAAAAGGAGAAGAGGATGGGGGACAATGTGGGACCCCTCTGAACCACTCCAGAGCCCAGCTTCAGTGTGTCCTCTGTGCCCCAGGAAAACATGGAAAAAGGGTGAGGATATTCCCCTTGTGATCTTCAGAGCCTTTGCTTTTGATCTGCCTCCTAGGAACACTATCATTTTTCCTGCCTAATTTCCACGGATAACATTTCATCCCCTCATCTCCTTCCCTGCGGTTTCAGGCAACTCAAAGACGTAGCCAAAGACGTGGTTATTTTTACATTTTCCTTCCAGGAGATGGTATCTCCACAGGGCATGGCTGCCATGCCACATCAGATCACGGCACCGTGCCAGCTCAGCCCTGTGACAGCAGGATGAAGTCTAGGGGAGACCCTGATGCTAGATATTTTTCTGTCTCACTAGCATTAAAACTTCCCAGCTTTTCAGCCAAGGGCACCTCAAAAAGCAGAACAGCTGCAGGTAGGAGGGTGCCTTCTCACTTCCCATCTCCTTTCTCCATAGCCCTCCATCCAAGCACCAAAACCATCTGCCAGTCATTCCAGTTTGGGATTTTTTTGGAGGCTTTTGCATTTGTCATGGCACCCCACGAGGCACTTGCCTCATCTGGATCCAGGTCTTTGTGGATCCAGAACTCCCAAGATGATCCAAATTTCTCTCCACAAAGACCAACTGAGCACCAAGATGGCCTTCAGCAAATCATGGAATTTCTTTAGACTAGAATGTCTTATCAGGATTTTTAAAATGGGGAACGAAAAAAACAAAAAAAAAAAAACCAAAAAAAACCAGCACTTCCACAAATAACCTAAGAGCTTTTGGGAATGGGCTGCCCAGGGAGGTGGTGGAGTCACCATCCCTGGAGGTGTTCAAGAAAGGACTGGATGAGCACTTAGTGCCATGGTCTAGTTGATTTGATAGGGCTGGGTGATAGGTTGGACTGGATGATCCTGGAGGTCTCTTCCAACCTGGCTGATTTGATTCGATTCGATTTATTCTATTCTATTCTATTCTATTCTATTCTATTCTATTCTATTCTATTCTATTCTATTCTATTCCATTCTATTCCATTCTATTCTATAGAAGTTCTTTACTGTGATGGTGGTGAAGCACTGGAATAGATTAGCCAGAGGGGTTGTGGATGTCCCATTCCTGGGAAGTGCTCAAGATCAGGGTGAATGGGACTTTGAGCAACGTGGTGTAGTGAAATGTGCCATTGCCCACGGCAAGGTGGTTGGACTAAGTGATTTTTAAGGTCCCTTCCAACACAAACCATTCTGTGGATGGGACAATGGGAGGCTGGTTCATACACCTATGGGAGAGGACCAAGCAGTAGAGCAAGATGGTCTCCTGCATCTCCAGCAACTGTGCCCCTGCATGAGTACAACATTGCAATCCCACTATCCACGTCTCATAACCCACTGCCAATGAGCCCATGCTCGGAGCCACAGTGGAAGCCAGGAGGGCTGGGATGGGGAAACCAGGATCCTTTCCAACACAGGTCACACAGTTCACCCAGTGTTTTCTTCCCCCCCTTCCCTTGAGATCACTCTCCCCAGTGTTGAGTCACGGTGGAGGAGCCAGCCATTCAGGGAGGAAGATACTATGCTGTGCACTGCTTGTGTGTAGTTACTTTACAAGAAAAGGCATCTTAATGAATGTTTGCACCCTGAAAGAAATCCCTGTGCCCTTCCCCCAGCTACACCTCCCAAGGCAGAGCACAACTCCAGCTGCTCTGCAATCTTATCTTGACACAGAAACAGTCTGGGACAGAGATGTAAGGGTTCCCCCAAGGCACGGTTTATTAAAGGCATCTTTCTTTAGCCAGTTCTCTTCAGAAACACCACACCGAAGTGCTGCTCCCAGACCGGTTTTCAGCACAGTGGCAGCAAACACCACCCAAGCAGGGTCCTCCAGCCTTGAAATGCAACACAGAATCACAGAATCATAGAACGTCAGGGGCTGGAAGGGACCTCGAAAGCTCATCTAGTCCAACTCCCCTCCCCCCGCCAGAGCAGGACCACCTATACCAGATCACACAGGAACATCTCCCCTTAGAAAGCAGTGAAGTTTTCCCAAGCTAAAAAACAACCCAAGAGCAGGGGATACACCCAGGCCAAGGTACCTTGGGCAAGCCACAGCTGCGAGTTCACAGAATCATAGAATCACAGAATCATGGAATCAGTCAGGGTTGGAAGGGACCACAAGGATCATCTAGTTCCAACCCCCCTGCCATACCCAGGGACACCCTACCCTAGATCAGGCTGCCCACAGCCTCATCCGGCCTGGCTGCAAACACCTCCAGGGATGTAGCCCCAAACCACCCCCCTGGGCAACCCATTCCAGGGCCTCACAACTCTCATGCTGAACAACTTCCTCCTCACATCCAATCTGAATCTGCCCACCTCCAGCTTTGCTCCATTTTCCCTAGTCCTGTCACTACCTGATAGCCTAATAAGTCCCTCCACAGCTTTTCTGTAGGCCACTTTCAGATATTGGAAGGCCACAATAAGGTCACCTGGGAGCCTCCTCTTTTCCAAACTGAACATCCCCAACTCTTTCAGTCTGTCCTCATAGCAGAGGTGCTCCAGCCCTCTGATCATCCTCGTGACACTTCTCTAGACACACTCCAGCATGTCCACATCTCTCTTGTAATAGGGGCTCTAAAGCTGGATGCAGTACTCCAGGTGGGGTCTCACCAGGGTGGAGTAGAGGGGGAGAATCACCTCCCTCCACCTGCTGGCCACACTTCTCCTGATGCAGCCCAGACTCTGATTGGCTTTCTGGGCTCCAAGTGCACACTGCTGGCTCACGTTGATCTTCTCATCCACCAGCACCCCAAGTCCCTCTCCTGAGGGCTGCTCTCCAGCCAGTCACTGCCCAGCCTGGATTTGTTCTTGGGATTGCCTCGACCCAGATGCAGGACCTTGCACTTGCCCTTGTTGAACCTCCTGAGGTTGGCTTGTGCCCACCTCTGCAGCCTGTCCAGGTCCCTCCGGATGGCATCCCTGCCCTCCAGCCTGTCTGCTGTACCACACATCTTGGTGCTTCTGAACATACCCCGGGGACGCTGCAGGGATGGGGAGCAGCTCATTAGCCAACCGCCAGGACCTTCCTTATTTACCCAGCAGCTCTGCCTCTGACCCCGCGCCGGGCAGGCCACCACGGCGGCTTGCACACCAGCAGCCAAACAGACCTAATCCCCAGATTTCAAGCACCAGAGCTACAAAACCACCACACAAAAGAAGGCAGCAGCAGCTCGCAGGCAGCATCCCGGGGAACCTCCCCGCAACCAACGCCTCTCTGTTTATCCAACAGGCGATCTTTCCACCTTCAGCTATTTTCATCCCGCCCTGCTATTAACGGGTGCAAAAGGCTGTTGAGCAAGGCGTAGGACAAAAAAAAAAAAAAAAAAAAAAAAAAAACCAAAAAAAAAACAAAAATTCCTTTAAGAAAAAAAACCAAAAAAAACACTAAATCTCATTTAGAGATCAAGACAAGCTTAATTGGTTTCTAGCCAGACCTGCGCAAAGATGGGTTACTCCACAAATACGGTCGCTAAGCTGCCCATTATACTCCCTAAGCTCCCACCAGCAAAGGAGAAGAAAATTAAGAAAAGATGCACAAAAGGAATGCAGCGTTTTTGGCCACGTTACTTCCGCAGAGTAACACATCAGGGGCAACGAATTCTGCAAGGACAAGAGCTTTGCTTCTCTTCGACAAGGAAAAGGACAACCAAGCGGCAAACAAAGTAACAACAGAAAGACGTAATGGAGATCAAAGCTGCACTTTTCACGGGCAAGCCCCGTCCATTCTGGGTTCCCGAAGAGTGTTTTTCCAGCAGCTATTGTTTCTGCAGGCAGGCAGAGAGGCAAGGGGAAAAGCCTATGCAGCTTGAGGAGACGTCATGTCACAAGTGACGGGATAGAGCGGATGGAGAACCTCGTGATTAAGAAGCACAAGGCTGAAACCCTGGAGAGCTGAATTCACTTCCTAACTTAGTTGTAAATAAATAAATAAATAAATAATCGTGAGTTTCCTGTGCTATCACATCCCAGATGATTTATTCAGAAACCTGGTGTTGAAAAGCAAGGGAGGGGGAGGAAGTCGAAGGAAGGGGAAGACTCAGTCCTGTGGGCTTTTAATAGGCTTGGGGTTAGACCAGCAGTGGCAAGCTGTTAACGTCCATCTGCGTCGGGTGTTGCGTGACCTGGAGCTGGTGCTGGGAACGCACTGAGCACCCCAGCAGCTCAGGTAAGAGCCCACCCTGCTCCGCTGCCCAGCTGCATGGCATGAGCTCACCAACACTACTACATAACCAAAAGCAGCATCCCATGAGCTTTTGTAACATACAGCTTTTGAGCAGAAACAACCACACGCAAGAAGGAAAAGTTTGTGGTGATTTCCCCTCTTAGAGCCACACGAGAATTCAGAAACAAGAACATAAAGCTGTCCTGCAAGAGCAACATATTAGAAATTAGCAGCAGAATTACAGCACTGCAGAGCCAGCTACAGATGCAGAGCAGGTAGAGAGGTGATGAAAGGGTTGTTTGGTTACAAGCTTCTCCCCTTGTGCAACAGCCCAGGACTTCCAGCTCCAGTGTAGAAGATCTGTTTATCTTTCCAGTTCCAAGCCCATTCTGCTCAGTGGGAAGTGCTGCACCCCAGGGAGAGTGGAGCTGCAGATGCCCTTGCAATACAGAGCCAAAAACAGGGCCAGCACTGGAAAGGAAGGGCAGCAGTTGTGTGTTTTGGACATTATGACAACATCCCTCAAGCTCCAGAGCATCTTTGCAAGAACCTTTTGCAGCAGGTAGGTTTGATATAGGGCAGAGAGCTAGAGAGGTGTTTTTCCAAGACCTTCCTCAACCATGGCAGGTACTTGCAAATCCAAGGTTTGGCACAAGGAAAGGGCAGCCCAATCCCTAGTCTTGGACAAGCGCTGCCAGGACAAGAGATATGGGGCTGGTGCTGTCCCAGAACGCTGCTATGGGAACTCCAGAGTGAACAGATTCAAGCTCTTACTTTCAGCAGAGAGAGAAGCTGTAATTAGCAGCACTGACTACAGCCCAGAGGCTGGATATGGACATCCCCATGATGTTCACTGACAAGGCGACTGTTGAATGTGTTTTGTTTGGCTTTTTTCCTCCCTGGAAAAACAAGCACCCATTTTTCATGGGTCTTTCTCCCCCTTCCCCATGCTGTCCAAAGAGAAGATTTCCCACAGCAAGAACACACATCTCAGGACACACTGTAATAGCCCATCGCAGTAGCTGGAGCTTAACCCAAGGCATTCTCAGGGATGGGTCCCTCCTTAACTGCTCCAACACCCCATGACATACCAGGGATGCCAGGCCCCAAAGATACAGTCTCTCCCTGACTCCCACCAAAAATAAGGATGTAGTCCAAAACATAAGGCAAAGAGAAGAAAACACGGACATAAGGCGACTGAGCTACAGCTGCGAGATGCATTATCACCACTGTCTCACACATACCTCACTTAGTTCAGCTTCATCCCTGGGGCAAAGCCTGTAGAGCTTCCTCTGATGCAATGAGTGAGCCTTTGGAAGCCCATCCACTGAGCATTCTGAGGTTAAAGTCCCTCTCCACTCTCTTTTTTCTCATGATGAAAACTGTCATGCTACGGGATGGCTTGACAGGCCAGGGAGACACTGGATCTCATGGATCTAAGAAGTCCTGGCACGCTAAGAGAATGGCACAATTTTGGGACTACACAGCCCAAATCACAGCCCATCACACATCACTGCATGCGGAACACAACTACAAGCACCACTGCATCACTTAAGAAATTAGAAACGCCTTGGATCTCTGAGTGGAAGAGCAGTTTTTAAAACAGAAGTAACTGTGAGAAAAAAGATGAGCGTAGAGACTTATTTCCAGCTCCATACCCAAAAGCAATCTGACTGTAGGGATTACAACATTTAGCACGCTCCAAAAATTTTCCTCGACATCTTTTTGCTCCATGTGATGATGGGTAGAGGTTTCTTGTGGCTTCAGAGCCACCAGCTAGTTCGCATGCAACCTGCCAGGCAGCACTCTCCATGGAGAATAAAAGGAGCTGGAGCTTATAAATGGGTCTAAGTTGTCCACTAAAAAAAAAACAGAACCAACACTTTGCAGGATGCCTCTGAAAAAAACAGGGCAAGGAGGCAGCAGGTGAGCTGAGGTCTCAAAACCAACCTCCTGTACCCAGAAAGCTTTGGTAAGCAAATGACTTACGTAAAATATCAGTCAGGATATTCTGACGGTTCTTGTAAACAAGGTTGCTCTGGAGGCACTGAGGATTAGCACAGTTCAAACAGTCCTTGGCGTGACTTACTGGAGTGCCCAGGAACAGAGCTGCAAGTTCAGCTTTTCTCCTGCCTGACACTGACCCAGGCTCCCAACTGCCTTAACGCTGCCAGCTCCTGCACATGGAGGCTGAGAAACCGGGATGAGGATGGGAGAAATCCCATGCTTCATCACTGGACTTGACAGAAGAAGAAAACCTAAGGTGGCATCGCCATGAGGGTGCTCTTCTCCCCTGCAGCTGCAGGAGGTCCAACACCAGGCTGTCCACAAGCAAGGTGGGTGAGTGTCCCTCAGCAAAGGCATGGCAGCCAAAAGTTATACATCGGATATGCATGGAGAACAGTGCCAAGGAAAACAGGGCAGCTGGAAATCACCATGTATCTGAAAGGCTTAACCTGATATTAAGGCAGAGAGCAGCCTCTCTCCCCCACACTGGGCACACAGCTGCAGCCAAGACACTCCTACCGCCTTGGGGGCAGAGGGAACAAAAACCTCAGCCAAGAAATATCCTTTGCATTCAATTTCTGTGAAAGCTGAGCATGGCAAGGGTATCCGTCTTCCCAGCCACATCACCTCTCAGCTCTGACTCAGGCAAGAAGGTGCTGCAGTTTCCAATAGTGGCAGCTTGAAGGAATGGGCACACAAAGGGAACCTGGCAGCCATGGGACAGAAAGCTTTACACAAACAGATCCACATCCACACAAGGAACCTTGAAGGAAACAGCTGCACCAGACCTTAGCTGCTGCAGACTCTCCAGGATGGACACAGGAGTTCACAGCTCCACTAAGCACCATTCATCTAGAAGACAGTGAGGTCAAGCAAAGAAAAGGCACACAGAGAAAACAAACAAGCAAACAAACAAAACCCAACACCAAAATGTCATGTCTAGGTGAAAGTCAGATGGACATGCAGCTCCTGAGAGCCACCTCAAAGTGCTGTACAAAAAAAAACCACTCTAGAGCAGCAGCAGGTTAGACCCACCACAGCCTAAACTAAAGGCAACACATCTGAGCCAGCAAACTTCCCATCTGCACTGCCTCCATGGCTGTGCCACAGCAAGCAATTCATCTGGCTTTCTGGGGTAGCAGAAGTGATGCCCAGACTGTTCCTCCATCTGTCTCCTTCTCTGCTAGAGCTGGGAACAAGACATGTAAGCTGTCCATAACAGTCACCAAACTGCTAGGACATCACCTGAGAAGCATAAGAAACAGTGTAGGTCTTTCCACCACCCTGACCTGCTACACTCTTTTACACTCTAGACCTAAGGAACTGCAAGTCCCACTCCAGAATGGTGCTCATCTGGCTCCCCAAATTCGCGCACTTGAGTTTTCTTTGGACTTTAGAACAAGTACAACCCACTCCTCCCAGCTCAAACAGTGCAAAGCAGGCTCCTGAGTGAAGCCCCAAGGTACACTGAGTTTTGTTCCTGCCCCTGTGCATCCTGTGCATGCACTTTCCTGCTTTTTGATAGTCTACCCCCAAACGCTCAACCCTTAAATCTCTGAGGACGCCCCACTTGCTAGAAGGATCTCCAAGGGGAAGGCAAGCTGATGCTTACTTCTGCAAAGCACTGAAAGAACCAACGCCCTGCAGAGCCTTCCCCAGAAGCTGCCAAGCTCTGTAGCTAAGTTTTGCATATTGGTGCAGAGCCCAGCTGCTGGTGTTTCACACAAACTCCCTCCAAGTCAGCCTCTGAATGGCACAATTTTCAATTGCCTTCCTCTTGCCATAGTGCCCCAGGGCAGGATCTGCCAGCAGCCCAGCCCATCATTGTGGAGAGACATGAAAGCTCCACGTGAAATAGGAGCAGCAAGGAGGAACGAACACCTGGAGATCCCACTGTGTTTTCCTCTGCTCTCCTAAGAATTGGCACAGGTCGGATGAATCGGTTGGGTCCTTCTCTCTTGATCTCTCCAATGCCTGACTGCAGCGAAGCTGCTTGGAGCTTTGGTACAGCTTCTTTCCACCCAGAGCCCATGCAAGAAGGGACGAGGAGCCTCAGCGCAAAACTCCTGGCAATGGCACAAATCCAGACGTTGGGAATAGAGCACTGCATTTAGCTTCTGATGCAGTCCACTGTCCAGTCAGGTGGGGTGGTAAAATCAGCAACAGTGCCTCTTCCACTGAAGCCAGAGCTGGACACTTCTGCAGCTCCTCCACCACACCCTGCAGACTATTTCTCTAGTAAAAACACCCACACGGGCAGGCTGGAGGGGGACAGGCCAGACTGCCAGGCAGCAAAGCTTCCTGCACCGCACAGGCATGACTCAGGTAAGCAGCACGCAGTAGCTGAAAGCACATCGCTATGCAGGGCTCACCCCGAGGAATGCAGAAGGCGGAACATGAAGCCACTTGTCTGGCAAGATGAATAACCCTTCAGTCATCTGCCAGACCCTGCAAGCACCAGGGAGCTCAGCGCCAGGGCTTGAGAAAGATGAGGATGCCTCCGACCAGCAACGTACCACCTCCCACTGACCTGAGCACTGCGGACACACTGCTGAGTCTAGAAGAGTTCCGTGAAACAACGTGAAAGAAAAACCCAAAGAGAAGTGAAGCAACTGGCATGTCCTCTAGGAAGAGACAAGGTGTTAAGAGCAGCCCTGCTCCAGGGGTTTGATGCATTAGCACCAGTCAGCACTGCCATGACAACGGGCTGGTGTGTGCTGTGGTGGGTGAGAACATGACTGTTCACCAACCCTGCCCCTCCAGCAGGCACAGCAACATTAGGAGTACAAAGACTCTCAAGCCAACTGAGTCCACGGGGAGCAATGTATTGAGTAATTTATTGAGTCGCAGTCATAACAACTCGTCAATGACTATCACTAGGTTGGGCCACTCCATCTATTTAGTTGAGCTCAACATGAGCCAGCAGTGTGCACTTGCAGCCCACAAAGCCAACCAGATCCTGGGCTGCATCAGGAAGAGTATGGCCAGTAGGTCGAGGGAGATGATTCTCCCCCTCTACTCTGCTCTGGTGAGACTCCACCTGGAGTACTGTGTCCAGTTCTGGAGCCTCTATTACAAGAGGGATGTGGACATACTGGAGCGTGTCCAGAGAAGGGCCACGAGGATGATCAGAGAGCTGCAGCACCTCTCCTGTGAGGACAGACTGAAAGAGTTGGGGCTGTTCAGTCTGGAGAAGAGGAGGCTTCCAGGTGACCTTATTGTGGCCTTCCAGTATCTGAAGGGGGCCTACAGAAAAGCTGTGGAGGGACTTTTTGGGTTATCAGGCAGTGACAGGACTAGGGGGAATGGAGCAAAGCTGGAGGTGGGGAGATTCAGGCTGGACATGAGGAGGAAGTTGTTCAGCATGAGAGTAGTGAGACCCTGGAATGGGTTGCCCAGGGAGGTGGTTGGGGCCACATCCCTGGAGATGTTTAAGGCCAGGCTGGATGAGGCTGTGTCCAGCCTAATCTATGGTAGGGTGTCCCTGGGCATAGCAGGGGTGTTGAAACTAGATGATCCTTGTGGTCCCTTCCAACCCTGACTGATTCTATGATTTAGGAAAAGGCCTCCTCACCCAGGTGCTCCAAGCAGCACAAACCTCTCCCATTTAGCAAATTCACAATAGACTTCCCCAAAAGGCTGGGGGGTGGAGGGTGTGTGTGTGAATGCAGGAAGAAGCAGGAATACAATGAGGTGATCAAGAGATTCATGAAAAGCTCACAGAGGTTGCTCCAGACCTGGACAAGGTGTGGCACAGAACGCCTTTGGGAATGACCCCACCCAACTTGATCACCAGGGAAACACGGGCCAGATGTTCAGACAGCCTCACACGTTAATTTGCTGTAATTCAGGTGGTTGGTGCTCAAGCCACAGCAATCATGAAACAAAGCACTGTCGGCTCAGATCATGAAACCTTCCAGTCAACTAACCATGTTTTGAATGGTGTGCCAGGCCACTTCTCACATCTCCACCTCCTTCGGTTTTCTTCTCAGCAGCCGCAAAGATCTGAAAGCTTCACGACTCAGTGAGATGAGATTTTCTACGCTACACCAGAACTCCAGGTTCTTCGGTGTATTCCAAAACATTACAACACACCCCAAGGACAGGAGATACCAACGATCTGAGAGGGCAACAAGAGTAGGAAGGTACAGGCACAGCTTTCCTCCCGACCCAGCTAAGGCTGAGGAAGCGGTGGTTGGAAAGAAGAATGAAAGGCAAACAGCAAATCACAGCCAGCATCCTGCAAGGGGCTGAGCACCCTCGTGTTTTTTTGCATTAAAGTTGGAAATAGGTCGTTAAGGGTGAGGGGACTAAATTCATATGCAGAAAGCTTCTGCTGGCATGTTTAAGTACTTTCTAACCTAGTGGTTTCTCTCATTCCCTAGTATGGTAAACTCACGGAGTAAGTAAATATATATGCCTTAGTACCCAGATTCACCAACACACAAGTGAGGATCAGACATTCGGTATTTTCTCCCCAGTTTAAAGCTCTTTGTCTGGATCACTTCTTTCTTCAGCACAGCACCGATGGCTCTTGTGGTGCAGGAGTGAAAAGCAGACATACAATTATCTTAAAGTGTGTGTGGGGAGGTGTGACACCAATATGGACATGACTTTACTTTTACAGCATTTGGCCGTCATGACTTGCAAATAAACAGCTGTCGCAGCAGGTCCATGCAAGCTTAACAGCACAGTGGTAAAACACAAGACTCTCCTTCTTCTTTTAAAGTACATTTATTTATATAAGAAAGTATAGTTTTAAAAATAAATAAAAATAAAATCGCAGGCTGAAGAACCGTGGTTAGGTCATACCCAGTTCCAGCAGAACAAGTGCATCCTGCTTCACATGGCCTCACCAGTCACTCCACAGCAGTGACAGCTTTCTGAAGCCAAGTTGAGATATTTAATTACCAGCATCAAGTCAGAAACCAAAGCATCCAACAAAATCCTCATTTATGAGTGAAGCCTGCAGAAATGTCGTTGAGCAGGCTTTGACAATCTCCAAAGCTGACAGCTGGATACCCTGGCTTATCAACTGCTAGAGGGGGGGAAATAAAGGGCTCTGAATACTTGCAGTGCCGAGCAAGCCTTGAAGGCAGCCTCGCCAGCCTCTTGAAAAAGCTCACATAAATAGGCATGCTTCGCTTATTAATACTTCAGAGATAAAAGTGGCAGTCTAGGAGTGGCTCAGTGAGTATCTGCACAGCAGGAGGATGGGCATTAGACCACCCGCTCTGGGTGTGGGTGATGCATCTATGAGCATTCCCAGTCAGTTTTGAACCAGTTCAGGTTATAAACGTAGCAGCAGTACGTTTGCTACCTGCGCATGTGGTGGGCTGCTGTAAACACGTCCCCCAGAGACCTTCAGGCAGTGACCACTGGTCAAGGCTCACAAGCTGTCAATTGGGAGGGTGGAGCACAAGAAGGCAGGCTCCGGGCTGGCCAGTAGAGAGTATTTGCAGAGAGGCCGGCCAGCTGCCCAACAACTCCGTGCTTCCCCTTCTGCTAGGTCACTCAGCTGTGGCAATGACAGCTCAGGAAAAGAGGAGGAAGAAACCAAAACAAAGCACAGAGGCGGAGGGAGATAAACATGACCCAGTTAGACCTGCTGTCACAAACTGTGGCCCATCCTCGGCAGGAGGGCTCGTCTGGCACTGGAGGAGCCGGCCACCACGGCCATCCCTTTCCTGCTCCCTCTTGCAAACAAAGGGTCAGATAAGGAGCCAGCTCAGGTCAAGACCGGTTTGACTCCGTTTCAAGCCCAGGGGAGTGGGTTCAGCGCTGGTTTTACACCTCACCCATCCTGTTTGCCGCCCTGAGGCAGAGGCCAGGGCACAGGGCTGTGAGTACACCTGGCTGGCCGGACCCAAAAATCCCAGGGTAGTGACAGGGGTACCACTAGGAGATCCCCACACCAGCCGAGACCTGGCCCGAGCCAGGAAGCGTCAGCGCTTCCTGCTGTCCCGGTGTCACAGGACGTCAGGCAGTCGGAGATGGTGGACTTTGGCTTTAGCTTCCTGCTCCTGACTGAGCAGGGGCAGGTCCCGACGTACGGCCAGCGGGAGAGCAATCCGAGTAACTCATTAATCGAGGAACAGCATGGTGAATGCCTGACCCACTGGGCTTGGGAGGCAATACATACTGCAATGAACACCAACGCCCAACACGAATAGGTCCGGACGCTGCAGGAGCCATCTACGCCCGGTAAGACCAAGAGGACAGGCAATGAACACCATGGGCTTCGGCACAGAGAATTTTCAGCAGGGGAGAATAAGAAGGTTGTATCGTGGTTCACCACTGTGCCCTTAATACACACCACCACTCGATCTTGTATGCAGTATCAGAATCGACCTCTAGAGTGGGGGGGGGGGAATGAATAAGCGTTGTTCTGCCATCCCTTCTCACTGCAGCTGGGAGAAGCTGGCTGGTTGTACAACGCTGAGTGCCTGCTGTGCTTGGGCCTGGCCAAAACCACCAGGGCAGACCATGCCCGTGAGCTCTCCTCACCCCTCACCGCAAAAGGGGCTTGGCCTCACCCTGTGACTTCCCATCCACATCCCATTCCTGCAGGTTCACCCCTGGGTTTGGCAGCAGATAGCCCTGTCAGCTCGAACAGCTTTCGGCAGGAGGAGAATTATCCGCCTTTTCTGCTTTAAATTAACCTGGATCACCCAAAGATGCAGAAAGCCTCTTTCACACCAGCACCGATGCCCAAGGCAGCACGGGTGTTCACAAGCAGTGCGGATCCCAAGGATGAAACTCCACCGTTAATACTGATGACTTTGTGCCAAGCAAATCAAGATCGGGCAGGATCCGATCACAGCCATTGCACAGCGGTGGCAGTGCGTGCCAAACCCCAAGGCTTGCATGCAGCAAGGGCATCCTCCTTCCTCCACGCAGACCCTGTGATCTGAATCTTCCTAAATTTCCAGCCTGCTGCAGCCAGTGACAGATCCAAACTCCCTGTCTGGCAGCTCTCCAGCTGGTGCCCAAGCCACAAACCCGTTCATCTTTCCACCGCCAACACAGCCGTAGTCCGCCACTGAGACACACCAAAATCCTACTCCCACCCCAGCTCCCACATCAGAGCCATCAGGCTGGAGCAGAGCAGCAAGGTGTTTTACACCAGCAGTGGTGGCTCGGCACATACAGACGATCAGACAGCCCGAAATTGCAATGCCTGGGGGGGAGGCACGGGGGGAGCGCAGAGAGCCTCCCAGAACTGGCTTTTCTCCGCGGAGGAGCCCCGTCCCTGAGGCTCTGTGGGTGTCTTCTCCCTACGCTTGTGGGGCCGAAGCCCGGTTTGGGAGCTGCCGGAGGTGTGGGAGCCGCCGTGCCAGCAGGAGCCGGGGCCGGAGCAGCCACGGGAGGCGTTGCCATGGAGAAGGCAGCGCCGGTAGCATCCCGCATCCCACGCCCGCGGCTGGGCGCCCCCAGCCCGGCGTCCACAGGGAGGGGCACCACCCGGGAACGGCGGCGGGGCCTCACGTTCCTCCTTTCCACCCCGCCCAGCCAGGCCCTGGGGGGACACGCCAGGGGCCGCACACCGGAGTGGAGGGAGAGGGGGAGGTGGGCACTTCTGGTCTCCGCCGCGCCCCGCTTGATGGGACAACCCTCCGCAGCGGCCCGGGGCGAGCTGGGGCGTGGGCTCGGCTCTCGCCCTCCCCACCTTCCCCGATGGCAGGGAAACGGCAGCCCCTCAATCAGGAGCAGGCGAGAAGCCCTGGCCCCGCTGCCGGCAAACCCACCCTCCACCACCACCACCCCGGCACGGCACGGCCAGCGCCCCCGGGGCACGGCAGAAAGGCAGCACCCCCCTGCCCCTCGACAAAAATCCCAG
>VWZI01003535.1:5547-26188 GCA_013396835.1 Psilopogon haemacephalus | reverse complement strand
CGGGCCCGGCCCGGCCCGCCCCGCGTGGTGACGTCACGGCCGCCGCCGGGAGCTGTAGCGAAGCGCAGGCAGCGCCAGGAAGGCGGCGGTCCCGGTAGCTGCATCGAGTTGGGCGGCACCGGGCAGAGGCCTCGAGCAGGGCGGGAGGCGCGCTGAGGGGCTCTCGCCGGTGGCTGTGACTGCAGGGGAGCCGCAGCCGCGTCCTGCAGAGCCCAGCTGCCACCCGGAGCAGCGGCGAGTCACAAAGTCACGGTTTGGGTTGGAAGGGACATTTAAAGGTCACCTAGCCCAACGCCCCTGCAGTAAGTGGGGACATCTTCAAGTGGTTCACGTTGCTTAGAGTCGCGTCCAACCTCGCCCTGAGCGTTTCCAGGGATGCGGCATCTACCACTTCCCTCGGCAACCTGGGCTAGTGTTTCAACACCCCGAGCGTAAAAAAAAGGTATTCTTTGTATCTAAACCTGTACCTTTCCCCTCCTAGTTTGAAAGCATCACCCTGTCACAATAGCTCCTGCTAAAACGCCTGTCCCCGTCTTTCTGATTGGCCCCCTTAAGTACTTAAAGGCACAATATGGTCTCCCTGGAGCCTTATCTTCTCCAGTATGAACAAACCCAACTCTCTTAGCCTGTTCTCACAGCAGTGGGGTTCCAGCCCTTGCCTCATTGTTGTGGCCTCCTCTGGACACGCTCCAAGAGTCTTTCCTGTGCTGAGGACTCCGCAGCTGGAAGCAGAGCTTCAGAGCGGAGTTGGAAGGGCAAAATCGCTGCCCTCCACCTGCTGGTCACACTTCTCTTCATGCAGCCCAGGAAGATCAAGTTTCATCCAACTGGCGACATGGGGTGGATCACGGACACACAGGATCACCGAACCAGCTGCCTGACAAAGTTTCTCCCAAGCTGCAATATTCTCTGCTTGTCAGCTTGGATTTAAGAAATCAATTTTCCAGGGCTTCCCATTTCACATCAATCAGAACAGTAACCTGATAGATGGTTGGGTTTCCACGTGGACTGGAATAACCTCCCTGCATGAGAGAAGGCTGTGGGCTTCATGCAGAAGTAGTTACTGCTTTTGGTGCACATCAAAACTCCAGATCGCATTAACAGTGCGTAACATTTTAGCTTAAGTGAGCATTTTTCTCTGGAGAAGAAGTCAAGCTGTTTACATCTTGTATGATGGTTTTTTTTTTCCTGGTAACAACAGCATGGGAAGGTCTGAAAGGCTGGGAGGGATTCACAGGGATTGATTTTCACATGGAGCCCGCACGAATTCTTACAGAGACAAAGGAAGGGCCGGTGATGGGAAAGGAAAGAAACAGCATTCTTAGGGGAGCTGATGCCAAAGCATGGAATAAAATGTGACGTGAGAAGTGGGAGAGGTTATGTACAGACTCCTAGGTGGCCTTTTGCATGAGAGAGGGAGACAGGCCTTGAATAACCTGGTTTAGTTGAGAGGCACCCCTGCCCATGGCAGGGAGGTTGGATTAGATGATCTCTGTGGTCTCTTCCAGGCCAAGCCATTGTATGATGATTGTACAAAATTTGTCTCTGTATAGGGTCCATGCAAGAGCCAGGCAGGTGAAGCACCTACAGGCCTGACACTGGCTTTCTCTCCCCCCTCTAAACTTATCCCAGAGCTTGATCTGCAAAATAAAACCAGGTTGGACCTGCAGAATTTCCAGCCATCCTATGTGGTTTCAGTCCCAAACCCTACATATCATACCAAAATCCACGTTCAAACAAGTGTTCTACACCATCCTTGAAGGAAAATCCAATAGAGTCTCAGGAATGGTTATGCTCATTAAAGAAATCCGTTAAGGTGTCTGCTGATCCTTTTTGGGTTTAAGTCAAATGAGATGTATTTCATTTCAACAAAGCCACACTTCTATATAGTGGATTTTCTTCTTCTCAGCATGGCCAGTCCTTTTCCTAACCTCTTCTGGTCTCCTACAGGAATGAACTCTGCAGGGTAAGCATCACTTGCCAAGAGAAAAACTGTGTTGTGAATTCCAAAGTCACTCCAGTTCTCTGTTCCTGGTGTAGATTCACCTCTAAGCTTTTTAAAATGGCTCTTCACAATCTAGCCTTTGGCAAACAAGTATCAGCCCTTGAGCTACCATCCTAAAAATTCATTTTTCAGCAGAGAATCCTCCTTGCACCTTCCTGGAAACTAGGTGATACTCCAAAAACTGAAATAGTCCCTTCAGAAACCACTGACACTTTTCTACAGACATGCTTGACTTGCCAAGCACTTAACACTCCCCAGAACCGTGAGAAGATGCAAACTGCCAGAGGTATCCCAGAACCTGTCTTTGTGTCTGTGCCAGCCCACAGCAAGAGACGCATTGCTGTAACTCCTGTTCTAACCCAATGTGACGTGTGAGGTGTCCCATGTGGGTTGTGGTGGGTCTTTGGAGATTCCCAGTGCTGGGACTCTTTGTTGGAGACTTTATCTCAAGCTGAAGCACCAGAAAAAGGGCTCAGCAGTCACACTGGCAAAAGGAATCATTACAAATTGCCACAAACACTGTGTTGCAGGGACCCAAGCTGCAAATGGCAACATGCTCAACATAGTGTGCAGGTGCTCTCTTAATGTTACCTTGGAGCTGGAGCAATGGGAGGTGGCACTCATTGAAGCAGTTTTGGGATAACAGGTGTCAAAAGCAGGTTATTTAGAGCCCAATGATGGTGGTGTGAAACCGGTAGGATTCAAGGATAAGGAAATTTCTACTGGGGAAGAGCCAGCACAGCTTTGGGCGAGTGAAACTATAACTCACAAAATCTACCACGGCCCTTGGATGAAGCCAAAGATTTGATGGACGACAAAAATCTAATGGGTATAACAGATATGGATTTCCTAAAGGCTCTGACAAAATCCTTCATCAAAGGCTCTTGTGGAGAGTGAAAAGCCATGAAAAATTAAGTGGTTTAAAGACACAAACCACAAAAGCCCGACAGGGATGGTCAGCCTCCACAGCAGGGGGATGCCCAAGGGAGTTCGGTGGAGATCTGTACAGGGGTCTGCACTGCTTAGCATCTATGTCAATGATGTAGAAGTGGGGGCAGATGGGGGGGCTGGTGATGGTTGTTATTGACATTGAGATGCTTGGAAAGGTCAATGGCAGCAAACCACAGAAGGACCTCAGGACACTCAGTGACAAAATGACAGATGAAATTCAGTGGAGATAAACATAAGCAGTCGGCCTCAGCGGAAGCACTCTTAATGTCATGCACACGATGATGGGCCCTGAACTGACTATCACCCCACAGGAAAAGTATCCTGTGTTATAACAAGAAGTGTGATGAAAGCACCAACTCATTGCTGAGCAGCTCCAGAAAGGAAATGGATGGGTAGGAGTTAATAAGGAAAGAGGAAAAACTACTGCACAAATTCCTGGTTTGCTCTCTTCTTGAATACCATGAGCAGTTCTGCTTTCTGTTCTCAACAAAGAACTAATGATCAAAGATATGGACCATTTTTCACCTAGGTAACTGGCTGTGTTGGGACTATTCAATACCATATTTCTATACAAACCTCAGGCTCAGGAAGTCCTGGAGCTGCAGGCTGCTGTAGGCTTGCATAGTTTGTGGGAAAATACTCCTGTGCACTTTTCATGCCCTTGGCTTATCATGCACCACTGGCTAGGAGTGGGATGGTCTCTGGGTCCCAGTAGAGCTTTTCTTATGTTTTCCCATTCCTCTTTTTTCACAAATGTCTCCTCAGGACTTCCCTTCCCACTCCCCTCCTTAAGAATGGCCATTAACCATCTAGTGATGGCTTGAGCTAAAAGCTCCCAACCTGGGCAAGCAGCTGCATAACAGTTGGCATCTAGAAATGGATCTTCCTTATTGAAACATCTCAGCCATTTTCTTGTAATTGCCTCCTCAGAGCTTGTTTGGAGGCTGCTTATCAAGCCCCATTGTGTTGCTTTCCTGCTTGTTTTTCCAACAGCTGCCTATTCAATTAAGTTCCTATATTCAGACAGGAAAACCCAATAACCAGCTGCCCAGAGCTCCTCTGGCTAAGTAGGACACATGCAATAGTCATCCCATAAAACAGATGAGCATCCACCCCTAAGAAGTGGAGAACATGGGTACAAAGCCTGTCTGGAGAATAATCCCTGTAATGCCTTGTAACAGGAGGTACATGATAGGGATTGTTCATGGGATGAACAACTAAATCAGGACTTTCTCCGAGGTGAGGGGGGGAAGGAAAACCCAACATGTTTCTTGTTTTAAATCTGTAAGAGTATAGTTGGTATTGTTCATTGTTAGCTGCTCACTAGACCCTCTAAATGTTCTCTGAGCTCAATCTGTGTGAGATCAATACTGTCTGATCCCTAGGGGGTGAGTTTTTATATGTCTGCTCCAGTGAAACTTAAAAGGACGCTCTTGATTCAGCTGAGAGCAATGGAATATGGAACCCATCCTCTTAGAAAAATTAAATAAAATTGATTTTGGGGGAAAAAACAAACAAACTTCTCTTCTTGAGATTATAGTCTTCCATGTTGCACAGATGATCTGCTAAGCAGAAAAAACGGGCCATTGCTTTTATTTAATTGTTGTTTTGGCTGAAGACTTGCACCAAATTATCAAAAACCACAGTCTGAGCTGCTACCACCACTCTGCTCTGCTGGAGCTTGTGGGAAAATTTCCATTGACTGCAATCAGGGCTGGTTTTAGTTCAAAGGTAGAGCCAGCATTATGTATTTTGCTCTTTCTTTGATAGGAGGCTTTTAGAGTATGCAGAAGACCTTTTGCAGCTCTGTCTCTGAGAGGTTCTGCTTGAAAACAAACTGCTCCCTAGGCCAGCATTACCCCAAACCAAACTGGGCCCAATCTCACCCCAGCATTCAGATCAGCTCCTAGCAGCTGGCAGGACGAGGTGAAGCTTCAGCATGATGTTTCATAGCCTCAAGAGGGAAAATAAATGCATTCCCAAGGCAGGACTCAGCCCTGCCTGTGCTGGCTGGGAGTATTAGCAGAGACTCGGTGGATTTAGGCCCTGATTCTGCAAAGTCCTTAAGCTTGTAAGGAATTTGTAATTTGCTTGTAAGCAAATTCCCGTTCACTTCAATGGCATTTAATCACATGCACATAAATGCTTTATGGTGTACAAGGGAGTTGTTCCCTGGAAGATGTGGGGATATTTAGCCCAAGTGACTGATTTTTTTTTTTTTTTAACCCAGTATCTTCAGAGAAGGGTAAAATTTAAGAAATAATTAAAGAGCAGATTGTGAGACCTATTGCAAACAGATACTGCCTCTAGTTGAGGTCTTCCTTCAGATCTGCCCTGTCCAAACCAACTCTCTGCTGGGAGATGCAGGGAGATGCTGGGAGAGCACAGCCTCTGCCAGCCCCTTCTGGACAGCTAGCTGTGCCCTGCAGGGAAAGGATGACTTGGATGAATAGTAGAGAGATATAAAGTACTTGCAGGCATGCTGGGGGTGTAGGAAGCCTTTAATAATCTCAGTGCCTCAGCCAGGGTCCTTCACCCCACACTGGTCCGTGACTCCTGCAGCTGCCCTCCTCCCATCTTGCCTGCTTTCTGCATCAACCAGAAGAGCCACATGCTTTCCTATCCATCTATCCTCCTGGCTGCCCCCCAGCAGATGCTGCACATGTGGCCATTGTCCTGGGTTGCATCATCTTGCTTGTGTGCCTGGCCTGTTTTCACCAGGCTCCTGCCACACAGCTCCTGATTGTGAATCCTCCTCCTCAGATACTCTGGCAGTGCCAGGCTTCACCCACAGCTTGTGCCAGCATCAGCTGCTGGGTCTGGGGAGAAATGTGCTGCTCAGTGTGGACTGAGAGCACTATCTCTTCCCTCCTAGATTCCTCAACCCTGTTAGAAAACAATCCATAACTTATTCGGAATCTCTAACTTTGCTCACATCCTTTTTTTTCCACCCCCTGTTCCCGGAGATGACTTTTCTTGTACTGAATTGCCTTTAAAGCTATCAGACATTTTTTTTTAAGTGCTTCAAGGTTGACAGAGCAGATTTTCAACAGATGAAATTTCAGGGTCCAAACATCTTCTTCACATCCAGGATTATTTATCTCTGAGAGCAGGGAAAGAGTTAAGGTGAGGGGTAGTGGCCAGCAAAGATGCAAAGCAGGAGGAAGAGGACAGAAGGGATAGATGTGGGTTGTAAATCAGTGCCTCTCTCTTCAGCCCAGAGACTGGATTTATACTAGCTGTTGCTCAGGCTGACAGAGAAGGGTTTAACAGGGATGAGTGCATACAGAGCCTACGGGGAGAGCTGCTTTTATTTGTTCACATCTAGCAGGGGTTGAATTTATTGCCTTTGCAAAGGGGCCAGCAAAAAAAACAGGGAGTCACTTAAACCCCGTTTAAAACCTCAGATTAAGGCTTTGCAGGAAGTGAAGATGGAGAGGTAGAAGTGGTTTAGCCAGATTCATGTTCCATTGCCAGGGAACCAAGTGAGTCTGCTGCCTTGTCAGTGGAGCATCCTTTGCTTCAGAGCTCTAGCAGAGAGAAGAGTGAAGAAGTGCTAAGTTCTTATGCTGAGCCTTCATCCTCTTAATGGAGCATAAACCATTTAACCCCCAGGTCACCAGGTGAGACGCAGCCCAACTCCACCATCCAGTTCTGGGCCCCTCAGTTCAAGAGAGGTGTTGAGGTACTGAATCATGTCCAGAGAAGGGTGATGAGGCTGGTGAGGGGCCTGGAGCACAGCCCTATGAGGAGAGGCTGAGGGAGCTGGAGTTGTCTAGCCAGGAGAGGAAGAGGCTCGGGGGTGACCTCATTGCTGTGTACAACTACCTAAAGGGAGCTTGTAGCCAGGTGGGGGTTGGTCTCTTCTCCCAGGCAACAAACAACAGAACAAGGGGACACAGTCTCAAGTTGTGCTGGGGGAGGTATAGGCTGGATATTAGGAGGAAGTTCTTGACAGAGAGAGTGATTGGCATTGGAATGGGCTGTCCAGAAAGGTGGTGAAGTCACCATCCCTGGAGGTGTTGAAGAAAAGACTGGATGGAGCATTTAGTGCCATTGGTTTGGGCTGAGTGATAGGTTGGACTGGATGATCTTGGGGGTCTCTTCCAACCTGGTTTGTTCTGTTCTATTTTTAATCTAATCTATTCCATTGGGAAGAAGAGCTTATCCAGCGGGAATTAAAGAGCCCTTATCAATGGCCTAGCTGCATTTCAAATATCTCAATCCTCCTGATTTTCGATGCAACTCTGTCTTCCAAGCACCTCTCTTAATTTTGTAAGAAGCTTAAGGCAAATCTTGGCAGCGTTTTTCCCTAGTGACTCAGCCAAGGTCACACATGGAGGCAGTGGTCAACCTGGGAACTGCTCCCAGATACCCTGAGTCCTGGCTGCGCACATTAAACCACAAGACCGTCTCTGTCTTGCTTGCTATTTTGGTCACCCTGATTTGTCCTGCATCATTAAATTTTTACAGTGCTTGACTCCAGATGACTTGAAGTTTGTAACTTCTGTCTCCAGTAAGTGCAGAGCTAAGGGGTTTTGTTCCTCCCAGCACAAGGGGTGGAATGTGAAGACTCAGCAGCCAGCACAGGCAGGAAAATTTCTCCCATCCCTGGATGGAGAAATGTAATTGGATGTACATGCTCCCAGTATCTTGCAAAGCATCAGTGTGAGTTTCGCAGCTCCTGGTGCTGCATTGCTTTCTAATAAGCAGAAATCAGAACAGATCTGAGACAAGGCTTGAACAATAATGTTACAGTCAGCAGAGGGTCCCTGTCACAACCCTGTCAAGAGATCACAGGACACACACCTGTGTGGATGAACTTAGGACTGCTTCAGCATCCCTGTTCCACTGCTGGGCACCCCTGAGGTGACATCTGCACTCTGAGATCACCTCTCTTGGCTGTGTATATTTGCTTATGGGGTTTCCCTTGGGGGCTTCTGGTTGCTCCTCAGCTGCAGTTTCTCTGCTGTGAGGATTTTTTCAGGCTCGCATGCCATTTTCCACGGTACCCAGATGCAGCCCCACCCCAGGATCTCTGTGCTGTGGTGGCTTCATCAGCTCATTACAGTCCCTGTTGTGGGGAGTGGTGTTTGTGACAGAGAAGAGGAGGTGTTGCAGCCACCTCTGGCTGCTCTAGGCTGCACCCATGGGAATAGCCCGGATAGGCATAGGGTTCAACACCACAGGAAAGTTTGTCTTCTGCTCAAGCATGTAAATCTCTCATTCTCTTCTACCCACCTTGCAATAATTTTAGGTCCATGCACAAGGTTCTGACTGATAACCTGATGTCCCCAGTATTTTGGTAGCCCTGGCTGGTGGTGCTCAGTGGTCACAAACTCAGATTGCAGCCTTGGGAAAAAAACAATTCCCTAGCACAGAAGAAGCCCCTGGGAGAGCAGAGATGAGCATCAGTCCTGTGCAGTGGAAAGCTGGGGGTGACAGAAGACATGGCAGTGACAGCAGCCACCCTGCACCACCTGTCCTGGCGAGCTTGATGAAGCTCTGCCATCCCCTTCCTGCCTCAAATCGCTGGTGACACAAGGGTGTTGCCTAGCTGGCAAAGAAGGAAATCAGGGTCACACAAACAGCAAGGGGGACCTCCCCAGTTGCAATCTCCTTAGTCACAGCTGGATTACTAACCCCATTCTTATATTTTCCAACGGGGGTGGCATGAGTAAGAGATGACTCTGAGGGCTGGTTGTTGCCTCCAGAAACCTTTAAGGAGAGAAATGCTGATGGGTCTGTCAAGCTGTAAAAGTTTCAGGTCAAATCTGGGGAGCTGAATGGTTGTCCGGAGATTGAGGTGCTGGCCAATATACAGGACAGAGCCAGCCCAGGGCAAGTGGGCTGGAGAAAGCTGGCCCAGGCATCCTCCAAGGCACTGTCACTAGGAGGGAATGGGAATGCCTAGCTCAGCATTCTTCACTATCTCTAAAATACCACAAAGATTATAGCTGGGACATAGAAGTCTTGCCTTGGAGAAGAGCCCCCAGCTCCTGTAGCAAGATGTTATGGCTCTCTCTGTTCTAAACTATGGTGAGAAATGGAGATGAGGATCAAATGTTGTGAGCATTTTCACACTTGCCAAAATGCCTGGCTCATACAACAGAAATGAGCACAGGTTACAGGTTTCAGAGCTCAAGCACACACCAAGGCTCGCATGTCTCCCGCAGCTCCCAGCCGTGGCTATTGCAGCAGCCTGGTCTCCTGGCTCCCTGCAGATGGAGGTGGGAGGTAGCAGCCCCCCCAACTTCCTCTGGGCCTTCTGCAGTCACAGTCTGTCCCCAGACCCTGGGCTGATTCTCCTCCCCTTGCAGACCTAGGAAGGCAAGGAAAAGGGAAGAACTTTCCCACTTGGGCTGAGACGATGGGAACAAGCCCTCACTTCCCCAACATCAGCTGCCGAGGCGGTGGGAACATGAGCTCAGCCCCTAGGCAACTTAATGGGCTTGGAAAAAAAACACCCTTTGTATCGGATCCATTCTTGTTCCCAAAGCTTGCTGGCGCCGCTCCAAGGGGAAACCTTTGATTCTGCAAATACACCACAATTATCATCACGAGGAGTCCCAGCTATGGGGGCTCCCTGCCTCCGAAAGATCAGCAGGATACTGGAGAGGTGCTTAAATCATTTCAGCCTAAGAAAGCACTGGGCTGTAAGAGCTTCCCTGTTGCTCAGAAAAAGCCACCCCTCTCCCAGCAGCTTGGCTTTAGTTTTCCTCCAGTGATAGCGTCACTAGTGGAGGCAGGACAGGCAGCGCTGTGGAAACCAGGCCACCAGGGTTCCCAGTGATCTCATCAGTCCCGAGACCCGGGGCTTGCAGTGATTTATGAGCTTGCAAGAAATCTCTCCCCATCTCCACTTTTTATTGCTGTGCAGATAGGATTCAGCAATAGAGCTCTTCTGGGTACCATAGCAAGCTCCATCTGTTTGGCAGTTGCAAGTACTTTTCTCCAACATTGCACAGGTCCATGTGCTGCTCTTGCCACCGTTGTCACCACCCAGCACCAAGAAGCTCAGCTTGACTTGGGGGATCCCAAACCCAAAGATTGCCAAGCATAGCACCTACTCCCTGACTCCTATCCCTTGCTCATGATGCCCTTTAACCTCTCCCCATATCCTCAAGGTAGGTATCTGTGTCCTGGGCTGCATTAAGAGAAGCGTTGCCAGCAGGGCAAGGGAAGGGATTCTCCCCCTTTGCTCTCATCAGACCCCACCTGGAGTACTGTGTGCAGTTCTGGAGCCCCCAGCACAAGAAGGACATGGAACTGCTGGAGAGAGTCCAGAGGAGGGTCATGAAGATGGTCAGAGGGGTGTAACAGCTATTCTATGAGGACAGGCTGAGAGAGTTGGGGCTTTTCAGCCTGGAGAAGGCTTTGAGGAGACCTTCTAGTAGCCTTCCAGTATCTGAAAGGGGCCTATAGGAGGGCTGGGGAGGGACTATTCACAAGGCCTTGTAATGACAGGATGAGGGGGAATGGGTTCAAACTGGCAGAGGGGAGATTTAAATAGGATTTTAGGAGGAAGTTCTTCACAGTGAGGGTGGTGAGACACTGGAATGGGTTGCCCAGGGAGGTTGTGTCTGCTCCCTCCCTGGAGGTGTTGAAGGCCAGGCTGGATGAGGCCTTGAGTGACCTGATCTAGTGGGAGGTGTCCCTGCCTATGGCAGGAGGTTGGAACTGGATGACCTTTGAGGTCTCTTCCAACCTAAACCGTTCTATGATTTATTGCTTTATATTGATGGCATTTCTTTTTTTTTTCAGAAATATTTTTATTTTTCTCCAGATTATACAAATCCTTCTGTGGTGCTCTCCACTTTAAGGCTGGGATTTTTAAAGGGAATTTAGAGGAGTTACCTAGTCATCTTTCCATCAACAGTCCAGTGCTTTCCTCCTTGTAAAAAAAAAAAATCCCCTTTAAAGCAGGTTGTCACTATTTTTCTGCAGCTGTTTTTCCTAGCAGCCTAAATAAAGCTTTCAAGTTACAACTCATTGATGTGAGGCCAGATTCAGAGGCTGTCAGTTCCTTTGTCTATCCTCCGCTTGTCTGGGGGTGTTTGGTTTTATTTTGGGATGGCTGCTTGCTTCTGGGGCTTGCTACAAAGCTGTGCATTTAGCAGCCCTCTCTTGCCATGTTCCCCTGCTTGCCAGTGATGATGTAAGCTCACAGCACCACTCAATCTGGCCCCTGCAACTCCTGTGCCCTGTTCCTGCCTTTATACAAGGGCAAAGGGTTATGCAAGCAGGAATTTGCTCTGGTCACAGGATCCCCCTCCCTCTGACATTACAAGAGTACCAGGGAAAGGTGCCCTTTGCTCTAGCTAACAGCTAAGACCAGTGTCCTTTCCAAGCTGCAGTTGAAGCCCTCAAGGCCCTGGGACACAAATGGAATTTCTTCCTCATTGAAATTAATTATATGGAAAGGCTACACCCCTTCAGGGATGAAGAGTTACCACCATGTGTCCAGCAGAGGCTAAAAAGGGGCCTGAAACAACACAGTTTCCTTCTCCCCATCCCCATCCTGTTTCCATGTGCTCCTACCAGTCCTGTGGCACTCACTTGGTCATGCAGGCATGGCCAAGCCAGCCAGTTCCTCAAATCAGCCCAAGATGAAGGGGATAGGAGCACAGAAGGCTGAGCCAGCAGTGTCATCAGGAGAAATGTGAACTCACGGCTTTAGCACCAACACAGCAAGCCATAGGCAAGCAGCAGGCTGAGACCTAAAGTCCTCTCCTATACTCTCTCAACCACTGCCCCTTACTTAGGATGCTTCAGGGATGATTCAACACCCATTATCTTCATTGTGCTGCAGTCTTTCTAGATAATGGCTTTATTAGATCTCTATTATTCTTTCTGCATTATTTATTTACACCAAGTCCAGAACACTCAAAGCTTTCACTAGCAAAGATCCTGAGGAGAAGGAGCTATCCAGGGCCAGAAGTACTCCTGATGAAAAGATCTCTTAGGGAAGATGTACATTTTATGTGTGCCCAGCCAGATGCTAATAGCAAAGGAAGCTATTTCCTAGGGCTTCAGAGCAAGCAATGGGCTGTGTCCCCCTTTGCCTGCTGCCAGGGCTGCACCTGGCCAAGCGACAACCAACACCTATAGTGCAGCTACTGGGGGCTCTTTCTGGGACTCCCATGACCCATCTGCCTCCAGCTAGCCAGCCTGCTTTAGCACAGAGTGGCATCAACTATCTTTTGGCTGGAACAAACTTGCACTTTCCCCCACTTCCCCTGAAAAAGAAATTAGACTCCACTAATTACTCATTTAATGACAATTGTCTGGGCTTCTGGCTTTGGCCTTGCTCACCAGCAAAGGTGGCACATGGGCACTGCAAGCCAGTGGCAGCACAGTGTACCAATCCTGGGTACAAAGACTGCTTTGAGTCAGCATTGGGAAGGGCTGCCTGGGAGATTCTGCTCTATACACTGCTACTATTAGCCAGCCCAGATTTTCCTCTGACTTGGCCTCACTGTGAAGGATAATAGCAGAAGATGACAGGAGGTGAGTGTCCATTCACCTTTGCCCTATCATTGATAACCTCAGCATGAAAATCAGGAGCTGACAACTCAACTGTTTGGACAAGTGGCTGCTCTCTGGGATGCATGGGCTTTTTTCCTGGCATAGGGTACTCAACTCCCTCTATTATTTTCTAAGTGACTCTCTTTGGCATCGGAGGTGCCAACCATGCTATTGGATCACACCTTCAAGTGTGGATTAAAGAGACCAACGTTAGGCTGACTCGTTGGTTTCTTTGGCTCATACTCTGCCTGTCAGCTCTTGGTACCCATTGCTTCTGACACTGAGTACTGCCTCACATTGCATGTGACACACTCTCTGGGAACGATGTTCCAGGAATGCTCTACCACTCACCTGAGTTCAGCTAATACAAAAGCAGAGCTGGAGACAGTTGCTTCATACATGTTCTGATAGCCCCAAATGGCTCTGTGTTCCCCCCTTCACTCCTGAAATTGGAATTTCCCCTTGGAGAGTGAACCCTTGAAAGGTACCCATGACACAGGCACTGACTCCAACAAATCTAGTAGATGCTGTGGGCTAGCTTTGATGTGTACTACTTTGCTGTTCCAAACAGTGTCTCTTGGAAGGGCTTGGGCTGGAGGCTGTATACAAAAGCTGACATTGTTTTTATTGGGCTGCTGTCCATCTGCTTAAAACACAGATGCCCTGAGCAATTCTGCTGGCAGGAAGGAGAGGTGAAGAGGTTCCTTTGGATGCACTCAGACAGCATTTCTGCATCCAGGACTCCTTTTAAAGATGTTTAACCTCATCCATCTTTCAAGATCCTCATGTCTCTGTGGTTTGGTACAAACACTCAGCTTCAGAGGCGGGGGTTGGGGGAGAATGAGGCAGGCAGCACAGTTACAAGATGTCCTGCATCAGAAACGCAATTTGGAGCTGCATGGAAATGCCCCAGCAAAGAAAACAGGGGACTGGTGAGTTACACCTCTCTGTTTCTAGCCCAGAGCAGCCTGCCATGCCCACAGCTGGTACAGTGTCACTGCCAACAGCTCTGGGAGCACAGGGACAAAGCTGTAATGGAGCTACAATAGAGACCATGTTCGTTTGTTTTTTCTTGCTGTCTGTACTCCATATCAACCAGAGCTGTCTGGAAGCAAGCTCTGGGTAATGTCTCCTGGACTGTACCTCTTTAAAAGGCCAGCTTCAGCTTTCTGGAAATGCCAGGTGCTGTCTCTAACAGAAAGGACTTTCTTCTGAACCACAAGACCAGTCTCCATCCCCCTCCCCACCTGCAGTCTGCCTGCCTGTATCCCACCTTGGACTCTGCCACCCAATCACCAGTTGCTACCACACAACCCAGCTCCATCTGCTGCTCTCTCCTCTACCTATCCCTGCCATCAGGACATACCTTCCCTGGGCAAAGATGCCCAGGGCAGCTACACAGCAGCACAAAGAGAGTCCTTGTCCCCCTTATGCCTCCTGCAGCCATAGGTCTTGGGACTCAGACTGCAACTAGATGACTTGTCCAAGACCAAAGAGTGTCTCTGTGTCAGAGGGACCTGGACATCACTCCCTGTGATGCTCCTCCACCTCAGCCTCATTCCAAGTGTACAAACCAGACATTCAACTTACCATGGCTTTGCACAAGGCTGTCCACAGCAAGAGCTGCCAGGGAGCTATCAGATGCTCTTCTGACTCCACACAGAAACTAGGAGTCTAAAGGAAGGGTTCTTGGTTTGATCGCATTTCGGCCCTGAGGATTTGTGCTGGACAAACTGCTGCATAATTGCTGTGCTCTCCAGCCTGCAGAACAACATCATCATATTTTCCTCTTATCATCCTGCTGCTTTGGAGCCTCTTATTTGATCTCTTTATCCATGCGAATGTATCCAAGAACATAGAAGCCTCTGGCTGGAGAATGGCTCTTATTGTTCCCTTTGTTCATGTATCTGGACTGTCTCTCAGCCTTCTCTCTCCTTTCCTGCAAAGAGAGAAACTCTACATGGTAAAAAAAGTACCTTTACAGCTTGATTCTTAAAGAGGAGATCAGCCAAAAAAAAAAAAAAAAAAAAAAAAGTGCACATTTTGCTGAATATTACATCTTTCTGTGATCCAGAGAGGAGGGTGGTGACAGGTACCCTGAACTCACATGGTGGATAAGCTGCTTTTAACTTCAATCAGAATCTACTTACTCATGCCCACTGGAAGCTGCGTTGAGCTAATGCTTTAAATAGATCCCATTGGACTGGGCATTTTGGCTGATCTATCAGTTCCTCCTGAAGTGCAGACCTTTTTTTTTTTTTTTTTTTTTTTTTTATAAANNTTTTTTTTTTTTTTTTTTTTGTTTGAATAAATCTGTAATAACACCATAAATCAGCTTGGAAGAGGAACAAAGAATCTGAGGGACATGAGAAATATAGCTCTGTGTTTCAATTCATTTTCCTGCTCTTTTGAATGCAAAAGCTTTTACATGGCTTCATGCTAAAAACAGGCTTGAATCTACCTATCTTTTCAAAATATTTAACTTACACTTACTTGTGAGCATGAAACTGGATTCCATGCTTTTTGAATCCAACTCTCCAACTTTGCAACAACAAAAAAAGTCTTCAATTTCTCAATCAGCCCTTTCCACTTCTGATTTTGGACTGGTGTGCTGGCTTGAGGCTAACTGGAATATTTTAATAAGAAAAAATTACATTATAGGCTGTGAAAAGAAAACAATGGTGATGTCTACTTCCCTCATAGGTTTGCTGACATGTATGAAAAGAAGGACATAAACATAGACAACACAGTGTCTCTCTGTCTGCAGAGTCTGCTGGTGTCTGTCTCTCTCCTTGGCTTCTGCTTGGGTCTGTGTAACCCAACTAACCAATTCTGCTTCTAAGCCCCCTTGCTAATCTTTCCAATTCACCTTGCATATAAGGCAGATTCTGGGATAAGGTTGGGAGGTGCAGAGACGGTGGAAGGGTGGCTGGGAACCCTTCCTGGGGACTCTGATTTCTGGGAGGGGTGTTGTGTTTCTGTCTTACTTTTAACTTGTATATTTCACCTGGGTCGCTGCAATCCCAAGCACAAATACAGGCTGGGTGGTGAGTGGCTGGAGAGCAGCTCTGAGGAAAAGGACCTGGGGGTCTGGGTGGATGAGAAGCTCAACATGAGCCTGCAGTGTGCACACATGGCTCAGACAGCAACTGTGTGCTGGGCTGCAGCAATAGAAGCATTACCAGCAGGGCAAGGGAGGGGATTCTCCCCCTTTACTCTGCTCTTGTCAGACCACACCTGGAGTACTGTGTGCAGTTCTGGAGCCCCCAGCACAGGAAGGACATGGAACTGTTGGAAAGAGTCCAGAGGAGGGCCACAAAGATGATCAGAGGGCTGGAGCACCTCTGCTATGAGGACAGGCTGAGAGAGTTGGGGCTTTTCAGCCTGGAGAAGAGAAGGCTTCGAGGAGACCTTATAGCAACCTTCCAGTATCTGAAGGGGGCCTACAGGAGGGCTGGGGAGAGACTATTCACAAGGTCTTGTAATGGCAGGATGAGAGGGAATGGTCTAGACTGGCAGAGGGGAGATTTGAACGGGATGTTAGGAGGAAGTTCTTTCCAGTGAGGGTGGCGAGGCACTGGAACAGGTTTCCCAGAGAGGTTGTGGCTGCTCCCTCCCTGGATGTGTTCAAGGCCAGGCTGGATGAGGTCTTGAGTGACCTGATCTAGTGGGAGGTGTCCCTGCCTATGGTGGGGGGTTGGAACTGGATGATCTTTAAGGTCTCTTCCAACCTAAACCATTCTATGATTCTGTGTATAGCTGTAAATATTTGTAAGATATTGTAAATATCTGCTCCTATCTTGTGCTAAGCTGTGAATACAAACCTTCACTCCTTAACTTCCAGCCAGCTGAGTCTAGTGTGGGTGAATTCATAGGTCAGGGGAGTGGGGAACTCCCAAACCATCGCAACAGGTGTGCACCACTTTATCCTAACACCATCTGCACAATCTTTACACCCTGTTGAGTGTGCAGTTTCAAAGCAAAACCTCAAACAGACGTCGACTCCTTCTGAAAACCCATCTTCTCTTAATCCTCTTCACGGAGAAACTGTAGGAAGATGTCAAATTACACAAATGAGAAATCTGGCACTGCTGCGTTAAGAGTAGGCTGAGTTAGTCATCAAAGTTACAACTGGAGGCTGTTAATCTGTCGGTGACTTCCAAGCAAATTATTTTTACTTTCTGTTTTCAAAATAAGAGAATGAGATTATTGGTTAGACCTTGAGGCACGATGCATCATCAGCGGTGGTAAAACAAAGACGATGCTGGTACACAGACCAAGGTGTGCTCCTTCATTAAGCCTGAGTCATTGCTTCCATCAGGAGCAGGATTCAAGGATGGTGCAGTTAAGGCTGTGCATGCACCAGAGCTGCTCACTGCCATAAGGCCAGGTGGCATCAGAGCCTGCTGAAGGCCTTCATCATGCACTGGCTGAGGCATGCACAACTGGTGAGACAGGTTGGAAATCGCTGGCTCAAGGCTGGATGCGTGTTTCAGCTTTCCCATCTGCCTCGTTGGGAATTGCTCTTTACACTGAGCTTGTGTGGGTTGGAGGACAAAGATTTTTATTACTTTTTTAGGTCTTTTAACCTTTTTTTTTGTGCTAAATCCAACAGGGGAAATCACTGCTGTTCAAGGCTTACAATGTGAGTGTTGTTAATTTCAGACTTCACAAATTGTGAATTAAGATTCTCCAAATCATGACTTTTTTTCACTGGTTTGTGGTTGGGGGGGGGAGGTTGTTTGTTTGGTTTTTTCTAAATAACAGAAGTTGGCTCTCTTCACTGGGGTTTTGTGCTTTCCAGACACATCTTGGCTTTTTTCCCTGCACACATAGCAGCAGAAGCAACCTCACCTACAGAAGTTAAAACCTGTACCATAATTACCTGACTCCAGAAACAGGAATTTATTCCTAAAGACCCAAATGAAACCTTTTGACATAGGCAGTAGAGGTAGGAGCAGTGTCCAGGGACTAAGCTCTTTCTGATCTGATCTCACTTTTAGTAGATAACTCTGTGGCTACCTTTGTTGGGTATTTTTTATTTGGTCTGCAAATTGAGGAGAGGAAAAACAACAACAACAACAAAACCCTACAAAAGCAGCTGATTTTCAGTGTCCTCTCCTCTGCCTTGTGTCAAAGCCACTTCCCACACTGCAGAAAGCAGCATAACCCCCCAAACCTAACATTTCTATTTTCAAGTCATATCAAGGTGAACTGTTCTCTAAGATGGTTTGCACATCGCTCACCCAGTTTTTCACACACTTGGCTGACAGAGAGGAAGAGCTGGTGCTGCGTTCTACAAACTAATTGCTGGAACAGGAGTGCCAAAGCAAGGGAAAGACCTCAGCAGAGGGGCAAACAACCACCATCTGGCTAGCCTCGAGTGCCCCTTCTCTCTGCTCAGCTCTCAGAGCAAGAATGAAGAACAAACCTCCTTTCCTGTTCTTCCTACCTCCCCAAATTCCTTCTCATTAGAGAAAGAAAAGGTCAATATTGATGGTGTTGAAATGAAGCTCAAGGACCAAAACACTGCCTGTGCCTGGTGCAGGGCGCTGAAAGAGCCGAGTGTGAACCAACATTTTCCAGAGCCTCTATTGACTTGAGCTGACTGTTTTGGCTTTCCAGTGTGGACAGAAGGAGACTGATTTCAGGAAGCAATTTGCAGCCAGGCCCTTAGGATGCTATGAGAGGAAAAAAAAGACACCTGTAAGTGGATCATAGCTTGGCATACCCCAGACAAGAGGTTTGAAAAGTGTCTGGCACTTTGGGAAATTCAAGAGGTGTTGGACTAGGAGGACGTTAAATAAACCTGAGGCTTGTCACACCTGTGAGTCCTTGGTGAAACTTCCCCAGCTCAGCCCAAGGCATTCACTTACCTCCTCACAATGTGTGCCTACCAATCTGTCTGTGCAGCAAAGCCTCCACCCAGGCCTATGTTTTCATTAGCATGAGCACATCTCAAATGCTGTGTGTAAAGATGTGTCCCACCCCACCACTTTAACCACCTACTCGTCTCTCTTCTGGCTCTGCTCTCTCCAGCACATCATAGGTTCTTGCTTCATCTCCATGACCCAGTAGATGATTTCCTGGCTAAGTGTGGATTTGGTCAATGGTAACCATTCTGCTCCACTTTCATCCCACTACCTTTTGTTTTATTCTGTGCTGCCCTTTACACTTCTCATTAACATTTCATCACCTTCTTTCAGATGTGATCACAGAGCAACCCAATGCAGTGACAGCTGTAGAGCTCACAGCCAGTAGCAGCATCCAAGGTGTTGAGGTTATATCCTCATGAAAAGTAGGCTCTTTTATGTTCTTGCGCTTTTCTGTCTATCTCCACCCATCATTCCTCTCTGCTATTAAATTCCTAGGCACCCTGGGTGGAAGGAAATGTCTCTTTGGTCTGTATGCATATACCCATCATCACTTACAATGCTGTCCTGGTTCTGAAGTGGAGTCTGTGGGGCTCTGTGCAATACTGAACCTCAAGGATTACTTGAAACTGTGGAGCTTCAGGCTTGCACATTTGTGCTGAGCAGTAACTGCAGCTTGCTTTCTCCTGTTGCTGATCAAGGACTTCCCACTGAAAGGAATCTGTAAGGAAAATGCCTGTTGTTAGACACAGATAAATCCTATGGGATGGTGCCAGTTTTGCTGACATTTTCCATTTCCTTATCTTAAACCAAAATTAAAATGTTTCATACTACCCCCCCACCCCCACTTGGTCATTCCAGCCTTCACTGTTTCAGTTTAGCAAGTTGCTTTAGCTGCGGTGAGTTTGATGTCAATCTCTGCCCATCTGAGTTGATTTTTACTCGGGTACATTGCAAGAGATATTGACTAAGCCTCAGAGAAAAACAGGGGCAAAAGCCCCTTTGGACCAGCATTGCAGTGAACAGCCTTATATGCTGCAAACCAAGCAGGGCTGGAAGGTTTAAACGTGCCCAGAACTTTGTGACAAACACTGTTCTGTGAAAAATAGGAATATTTTCGCTTCTCTTGCCCTTATTTGGTATCAAACCAAGTCTTTAAAGAACTTGACTTTTCCCTAGGCAGAGAAATTTGATTTTAAACCAACCTCCCTTGTGCAATCTTCAAACTGTTTTGGAAGGAACATTACTACTATTATTATTATTATTATTATTATTATTATTATTATACTATTTATTTATTTATTATTATTATATGAAAGCAGGCACAACTGGTATACTCCCAAATATTCCTTTCTTGTGTACCAACAACACAAAGCATTTACCTGAGCCTACAAGGCACAATGGTGCCCCGAGGGAAGGTGAATTAAGCCCTGGTGATTGGTTACAGTGCATAACACTTTCCAAAGACAATCCCTGTGATTTATGACTGCTGACATGACAAAGATTTTGTCTGGTAGTGAGGAGTGATGGCTGATGTCCCTTTAAATGCTTATCATTTCTGTCGGCTTAATTGAATCCTGTTAACAGATGCAACAAAACTGAGAAACATTTCTCCTACCAGCAGTCCTCCTTGGGGCAGCAAAGCCTGGCAGCATTGGCCTCATTTCCCTGTTTTCAGGTATTTTCCTTTGAAGTCAGAAGGTGCAGAAATGATCTTCCTAAACGAAATAATCTACAGGAGGACCATATTGTTAATGTGTTTCATGCTGGGACACCTGGCAGGGGAGTAACCTCCTATGATGTGTGGTAAGAGACAACTCTCAGAGAGTTGCTGCAGTTTTCCGCCATGGATTGATGTGTCCCTTAGTCATCATGCAGAGAACCTGGGCTTATGTCCAACTCAGAGCCTTACCCTCCTCTTGGGGATTTCAAAGCTCTTTGGACCAGCTGAACAAAAAAATCGAACTAACTGTGAGAGCAAGGGCATGCCTTGCATGGCATTTTGGGAGCAGATCTCTTATTGAAGGCAATCCCAAGCACAAATCCAGGCTGGGCAGTGACTGGCTGGAGAGCAGCCCTGAAGAGAGGGACTTGGGGTGCTGGTGGATGAGAAGCTCAACATGAGCCAGCAGTGTGCACTTGCAGCCCAGAAAGCCAGAGACTGGGCTGCATGAGGAGAAGTGTGGCCAGCAGGGCCAGGGAGGTGATTCTCCCCCTCTAACTCTGCTCTGGTGAGACCCCACCTGGAGTACTGCATCCAGTTCTGGAGCCCCTGGGACAAGAG
>VWZI01003534.1:74953-85181 GCA_013396835.1 Psilopogon haemacephalus | reverse complement strand
TGTATTCCATTTCCTAGCTACCCATGGCAAGTCATCACGGGAGGTGTATCTCATAACCACAGCCAGCAGAAGACGTGTCCACAAGCTAACCAAGATTGGTTGCCAGGTGTTTGTCCACTCTACTCTCCTTTGAGAGTGGCCCTAGCTGCTTTGCAGACTTGTCCCCTACCTGTAGGGCATTTGCACCAATATTATGGCATCGCACCAGACAGGGAACTCTCACACCTTTTCCCTTGCTGTATTTATGCTTTTTTCAGTCAAAGTGTCCCTTTGCCAATGTATACTGGGCATGAAAGACTCAGCCAATCACCAGCTCAGTTCGCAGTGCAGGCTTCCACATGGGTCAGCACACGTGTGTGGAAAGGTGCCTTTTGCTGTTCTACTTCAAGCCCACAGGGTGGGGAGGGGGAAAGCAGTTTTCACACCTTTTTCTCCTCCCCATTCAAACCCAGGGAGGTGGGGGAGGGGAGAGACAGAAGGAGTTTGGGGTGCTCCAGGACACCTCTACAGACAAGGAAAGAGGCTTCTTCCCTGACTAAAGGTGGCCTCCTCATTTAGATACCTCAAGAAGCAGATGTGTAAAATGAAATTAATAATTTGGCAGGAACCCCCTGGTGTTCACTAGTGCCCTATAGTCTATCCACTCTTAGTCTATCTACTACCTGGAAACTCATTTCCATCAATGCCTCTTTCCTTTTTCATCTGGGAGGACAGAGAAAAGCTGAAGAAGCCTCAATTGGAGAAAATCTGCCAGAGCAAGAGGAACAGAAGGTGAAGAGAAAACTGGCACATAATATTCTGACAGGAAAGCATGATACTGTGGGAGTAAGCATGAAGAAAATAGATGTGTGATTCCAAATGGGAACAAAGCACCTGAATCAATTTAGTCCCAGAGAAATCTCAGGATCACATTCCTTTAGGCCTCGTGTACATAAGCAGATTAACAAAAACAGCTACTGGAGAGTAAACTGACACAGCACATTGCTTGTGGAATAAAATAACTTCTATATCCACAGTACCAGGGACTCTCTGAGTGTGTGTGCAGAGCAGGCATTTGTTGCGATTATAAATTTTAATTACTATTGATAATCGCGGGGGGGGTCTGGAAAGTTCCCCGCGGGGACCGATACCGCACATGTGATCCCGACTCCGTGTGGTCCAGCGCCGCAACAGCCAGAGAAGCGGAGCAAAACTGCCGTATTGGCGAGGCAGCGAAGCGTCCGCTTGCCTCGGCCGACCGCGGAGGACTCACGAGGAACGATACCGTGAATGCAGCCTGGCCCGACTCCGCGGGGACTGGTGCCGTAGCCACCCAGAATCCTGGGGAAGCGGCAGGTGGGCCATGGGAGCACACGACGCCTGGAAAAGAAGAAAGCGGTAAGTGCGCCCGGGCACCCGGCGTGTGCCTGCTTGGCTTGGCAACACCCACCAAAGACGCGTCACACGCGGACGAGAAACCCGTGAAGGCAGAAGGCATCGGCACGCCATCCGCACATGGCACCCCCTTCTGAAGCACCACTATCTCCCTTTCTGCCCACGCAATCTCCTGCTCTACGCAGAAAATCTTTTCCCTATTTTTATAAAATTCCGGAAGTCCTTCTACTACGCAAGCTGCCAAAATCGCAACTATTTTACGGGGATTTTTCAATAAATTCCAGGCAATCTTTGCTGGGTCCCTCGCATGCTTCTCTGCCCACTCTAAGTCTGACACTGCTAATTCGTGTCCAAATTCATGCAAAACCCGCATGATCGTACATCCCATCCTCGTAGCCATTTTAATGTTGCGGTTATCAATTCTAATTACTATTGATAATTGCGGGGGGGGGAGGGGGCCCGGAAAGTTCCCTCGGGGTTCTTTGGATGCTTGGCAAGGATAAATACATGAAATCGCTTGAAATACAGAATTAAACAGTTTACCAGGTCAGAACTTAGAGAACAGAGAGCCTAATACAAAGTGATCCTAACTGTGCTTATAAAAGCCCACAAAACGCATGCTGGATACAATGTTTCTTCCTGAGAAAGAGGAGAGAAGGAGGATTTGTCCTGAATAGAAGGGGAAAAGAGAGAAGTTTGCCTTTGCCGCAGTTGCAAACACCTTGATTCTGCCGCTGCTGCTGCTGCTGAGCACGAGGCATGTGGCTGCTGCTGGACAGGGTGCTGATGCTTGAGTTCCTCATGGCGATGGGAAAAAGCAACTAACGGCCGTTGCACCCCCTTAAATACCCCATTAGGGGAGCGTGGAACTGACCAATAGGCACTTAGCATCCACTGAATGGCCAATTGGTTCAAAAGTCCTGCGCCCAGGGGTGGGTTTCAACACCCTAAGAGCAGCACAGATCACCTGACTCGTGCGCGTGACTTGTATGTGCAGCCCAGGACTTCCTGGTTCCAGGGCCAAGTGGTGTGCCCCCCCTGCAACCCGTCTCTGGACCTTGCAATGGAAGGGGAGGGAGGACCCCAGGAACTGAACCAACTCTGGACGATAATCATGCCCATGCCAGGACAGCATTGTAGTGCAGATGCATGAATAAAGCAGCAAACCCTTTGAAAACCCTTCTCACAAATCTTCAAGGCAGAAAAGGACTGCAGAAATTATATCCTATAACTGAAAAGAGAAAGTCAATGAAAACTTTCAGTGAAAAAATTTACAGGAAGAAGAGAGCAAAAAAGCTGAGTACTAATAGACTATTTTTTAACTCGATATCCATATGATCTACAAGAAATGATAATGTTAGGCTTGGAATGAGCACTGGGCTCCTCTTATATGAAGCAAAAAGTTGCAATGTGATTAATTCCTTTAACAGTCTAGTCAAAAGAGTAGCAAGCCACTACTATTAATCTTACTACAACAGTATCTGCTCCTACTGCCCAAATTTCCCAGTTATTGTTAATTCCTATTAATAATACAACTAAAACTGTTACAAACTTTTTAGCATCTTCCTCTCTTCTCTGTTGTGAGATTGTGTCTGTGGTCTGTGGTGGAGAGTCTTTTTTCCTCAGATGGTATGGTGCAGGTATTTCTTTGTCCAGTTTCCTCAGTGTTGATGTTGGGGGTGGTTCTTAGGACAGCTTGATAGTATTGATGCACACTTCCAAGCAGCTGACTTTCTGATTGGTCTAAAAACTCCCTAATACGTTGTTAACAGGTTAGCAAAATCCATGAAAATATATGATATAATGCTTTGGGATAATAATCAGGAGTTACACCAAACTAATCTAACATTGAACGTAAATTTGATGTGATGCTGCCAGACAGTTCTGCCATTACAGCTAAAACTAGATTGTAGTGAACTGGCTGTTGGTGATGAGCTGTGTCATGGGTTGAGTTGAACCTGCTGCTGTTATACCACATCACAGTCATGCCAGCTTCAAAAATGAAAGTACTGGCTGAAGCAAAGTATTATGGGGCTTGAAGTTCAGATTGCAACATGGGAGGCTTCCTGTTCTTGTTGCTGCTTCTAGGCTCTGGGTTCTTTGGTGTCATCTTTTCTGCTGGGGTGGTGGCGGGACAAGGAGTGATGGGGGAGTAGTTTTCTGGTTTGGGTTTTCGGCTTGCTTGCTTCTGCTTGTTGCTGCTTTGCATTGTGCTTTTTCTGCAAATAGTCTAAGGTAATTATGCATTTTGTACTATGTTGTACTATGTTTACCTGCCTTTGATCAGTAAACTCTATTCTTATATTACTTTTTTTTTTTTCTGTCTCAATCCTGAGTTTTTATGTGTTATTTTCCCCTCACTTTCGTGTTGGGGAGCAGGCAGGTTAGCCCTTGCACTAAACCGTTACAGGCTGATACAGCCATAACCAAGTTGAAGAAGTTCGAGACCAGACAAGCCCCTACGGTGTTTTTCAAACCCTTAAGCCTTTTATTGCCATGGCAGTATGAGGGCTGTTGACTACTGATAGCAATGTATGCATTATAGTGACTGTACTCTGGCGTTGTGATAGAAGTAAGGGTCATTTCTGCAGTGCCAAGCAATGTGACATCATCCTGGCAATTCTTTCATGTGTCTCTCATGGCTTCCTACAGTGTGGCCAGAGGAGTGGAATACTGTCAACTTGAAACGAGCACAGAAGCACAGTAGTGTTTCCTTTGATATTAACAAGAACTCCAGGCTCAGTCAAGTCACCCAGGAAACCAAACCTATGTGATTTTATAGTACAAGGCTTTATGTTTACTCCTAGGACAAAAGCCCTGAGGACATAAATCAAGAAAGATCTTGTTTTCATACTCTGTTGGTGTGAAAGCTACATTTCTCCCCTAGTCCCTGAGAGCTAGTGCTTGTACTGGGATGACAGAGAAGATTTGTTCTAAACCTTTTTTAAGCTGAGACAAAAGTGTTCCCAAATCTCTCAGCATGACAAATAAAAGAGTCAAATAGTTAAGAATTAAAACCCAGAAATGTGTTTGGCTTTTCTGGCTTCTTTTAACTACGCAAGACTGTCAAAGTGACACTACATTACTGTACAACATCATGTGAATCCACTTGGTTAGTACAGCCACTTCACTTTAAATATCTAAATATTCTTTTCCATGCAACTTTCACATCCAGTAAGAAATTGCTCTGAGAGGATAAGCCACAAATGTGTTTCTCATGGTGTTTCAAGCTGGAGAATTGAACAGTGGGCACTAATTCTAGTGGGGGCTAGACAGGAAGGCTACTCCTGGAAGACCATGTTCCTGCTTATTGTCCACGATTTGGGGGGAGTAATTGATACAGAAGAGAGCAGGAGAATTTCTTGGTGTTTTAAACCATTTTAATAGCTTAACTCATCCAGAGAGTGGAAGTTTAAGTGTTGGCTATCATTCCATCCCTGAGGAACAGAGATCTGCTAATTCAGAAGTCCTAAGTCTAACGGTAGAAAAGGAGGGCACTATTTAGGACTGCAATCTAGCATATTTGAAGTGAAGTGTATGATTTTTGACAGAATCAGGAAGGCAAATCCTGTACTCTCATGTGCTCAAATAAGGGATGTTTCTTTGCTGGAGATGTCTAAGATAGACCTTGTTACCAGCCAGATGCTGGTTTGTAGGGTGGCCATAGCTGCATGGGTGGCATGGTTCAGAGCAACCCTCAAGAGTCACAGCATTTACAGCGAGGACTGGCTCCATCTGGCAGTTTGGGTATAAGCAGCCTTCATTCTAGTCAAGCTTTCCTTCCCAGACCACGACTTAAAACCACAAAAAAGTAAGAGTAACAATAGCAACAACAGTAGGAAAAATGAGGATGAATGCTGGGTTCAAATAACCATCTTCAAACACCCTGATAAGAGTTGTGGCTTTCAGGCTGCTAGCAACTGTCAAAATATAATTGAAGGAGCTGAAGTCCACTTCAGGCTCAGGTGCTCTGACACTTATGAATAATTAGTGCTTAAATAGCTGTCTGTGAGCTGAACTTTGGGCAGCCTATTTATTTAACTCTTGACCCAAGTGCCTTGTTAATATGTAATCGTCAGACTGATAGTAATTTTATTTCTTTGCTTGCTAATCCTAAAGCACGGCAACACAGGCTTCCAAACCTTTCCAAAGCGCCTGTGTCCCCAGCACATTTGGGAACCTCTGGTCTCTCCACGCTTTCCTGGTGAGGCCGGGAGAGGGCACATCTCCATAAGAGATTTCATTACCGCTTAGCAGCAACAGTTAGGATTTCCCTCTCCAGCTCGTTCTGCTCACTCAGGACTTCAGGTTTTTTTTCACTGTGTAGTGCTGTGGGGTTTATACCATCCTTTCTTCACTTATTTACTCTTCAAGATGAAATTTCAGGCTAGCTGGAGACTGCCAGTTGCTGTGTTGCTTGGAGGTCAGAGATGCAAACTTGTCGAATAAACACTGTTTAGACTCAATGAGTCTGTAGGACTCTCACCTGTTACTTCCCTGGAGATTTTGGTGTGATGCTTTCTATGAAAAAAAACTCACCTGAACAAGACAGATTCTTCTGATCTTGAGAGAAGATTTGGGCTCTGGCTAATGTTTCTGATATATGAGATGTTACAGAATAATAAATAAAAATGTATCAAACATTAATCAACAATGAGGAGCAAATTTCCAAGGTTTGACAGAAACATGAACCATTTAGCTTATCTTTACAAAGCAAAGCAAGGTAAGGTCAAGAACATGAAAGCTTGCCTGCTTAAGGGTTTTATAAATAGACTATAACCTAGTTTTCAGTGGTGCTGTGATTCTCTTGAAAAGGAGCTCACACCTGGGCTTTCCTGAAAGCAGCTGGTGAGAAACAGGGGTTAAGCTTACAGAGCTTTGTATCTGACCAGAAATTAACCAGGCTTGGAAGCAGTCTGCAAACTCACAAGCTCTTCCTGGTTACTGCTGTCAGAATTTTTCTCTTAAAGAATCTCATCCTCAATTCCGATAAATACAGACAGCTGGGTTGGTTTAGCTGTGTTCTTTACAGTGAGGGTGGTGAGATAGGTGAGAAACTGGAATGGATTGCCCAGGGAGGTTGTGGCTGCTCACTCCCTGGAAGTGATCAATACCTGGTTGGATGAGGCCTTGGGCAACCTGTTCTGGTGGGAGGTGTCCATGGATATGACAGTGGGTTGGAACTGGGTGATCTTTGAGGTCCCTGCCAACCTAAGCCATTCTATGACTCCACAATTCTATGAAAATTCCCACATTCACAATGTTGTTGTTAAACTTCGGGCAGCCTATTTTATCTGGCTTGGTGCCTCCTTAGCCCCCTTTGCTAGAGTACTAACTCTTTCAGCACAGTTCTGGGCTTGGGAACACAAGTTGTAAGCCTCTTATTTGGATGGGGTTTCTGGCTGCAGTACTAGTTAATCCCAAAGGCTTTATTCAGCAGAAATAAGCCATACTGAATAACCCACCAAAAGGTGGTTGGACCAGATTCCCTTCCCCTGTCAAAACATCGTTCTGAACTTCTGATTGTCTCTATTAGCTGTGCTGAGTTAAAAAAAAAAAAAAAAAAAAATCTAGATGGTTATTTGGCAATGGAGAATCCTCATTAATCACTTTGAAGCTCCTGCATTAAGCTTAGTGGGTCAGCCAGAAGGAGAGCATGTGGACAGGTGTGCAGCATGAGACTATCAGCCCTCATGGTCTGAGCAGCCCCACTGCCCACACTCTGCTCACCCCTTGCCCATACTCCTGGCCAGAATGCTACCATGTCTCTAAGAGATCCCATGTACCAGATGCTGGACATGGTGCTATTAAGGCAATGAAGAGAAGCACCACGTCCTAGGCATTTCTATCTCTCAGTGACACATACTGCTGTTACTGCCCTCGGCATTGCACCCTCTGTCACCTGGACTGTAATACTCAGAGGAGCCCTCAACACAGAGCAGCTCATGTGGTTGCAAAAGCTCACTTGCAGGGGAATTGCAAGCAGGACTTGTAGCTACTAAAAAAGTCTGTGGAGGCTTTCCTCTTCCGCTGAATGCCAATAGTGTCAGACTCCCACAGTGGTAGTGATGAGTTAATTTGTTTGGTATCTGCTCCACTGGGGAGCTGCTGCTGTGTTCTTTCCCAGTCTGGCTGCCTTTTCTGCCCATGTGTTTACTATGTTTTGCTGAAGAGTTCAAAAGAGAATAGGCAGCATTGTAAGTTGCAGCCCTGATTGTGCTGTCTCTGTCACATTGTTCCATGCTGGGGTGCCAAAAGTTTGACTCTCAGACCGAGCTAGGGATTGTAGCAAACTGGGGTCCATCACACAGTGCTATAGTACTGATCTCCATAATGGCATCCTCCTCCTGGCATATCAGTCCCAGCTGTGAAGGACCAACACCACTACTCACTTGAGTGGCTCTTGTTGCAGAACGCTTCCCGCCACCTGTCACTGCAGCTCATAGTTCGTGTCTTTGACCACTCTGTGCCACTCATGCTTGTGTTTTGCCCACAAAAGACTTTGCAAAGGATCCTCTGAGCAAGCAGGAGTTGAGGAAAGTTGAGGCAATGGAGACCCACAGTCAACTGCAAAAATATAATGAACTTGAAGCTGCCTGGAGTACTGAATGTACTCTGGATGGCATTCAATCCTCCTCCATCTCACTGAGCTTCCTCTGCTGTCACCAGAGTCTTTGCTGAAGTCACCAACTGTGAAACTCCAGATTCAGATCAGACCAAGATGACTGAATTGGTGATGGCACTTACTGACTCAATGTTGAGCACAAGCAATCATCTTTTCCTTAAGCTGAGGTGGACAGTGCGACCAAATGCAGTTACATAGAATAATAGAATCAGTCAGGGTTGGAAGGGACCACAAGGATCAACTAGTTCCAAACCCCTTGCCATGGGCAGGGACACCCTACCCTACATCAGGCTGGACACAGCCTCATCCAGCCTGGCTGCAAACACCTCCAGGGACAAGGCCTCAAACACCTCCCTGGGCAACTCATTCTAGGCTCTCACCACTCTCATGGTGAAGAACTTCCTCCTTACATTCAATCTGAATCTTCCCACCTCCACTTTGCTCCATTCCCCCTAGTCCTGTCACTACTTGATATCCTAAAGTCTTTCCCCAGCCTTTTTGTAGGCCCCCTTCAGATACTGGAAAGCCACAATAAGGTTACATCGTCACTGAAACTGTAAAATTCAATCTGGAATTCATAATTTTGCAGAAAGATATTTTTCTCAAGCCGTCTTTTGTTGTTCTTTCCTCTGCCCTGACTATTACAGCAGTGCAGCATTTCCAAATGCTTGTCAATTTTTTTTTTCCTGAACAGATATTTTTACTTACTGTTTCCCACTGGGAATTAGGATATTTAGCACGTTTACATGGTCAGATTAGCAGTGTTCACCGACAATGTATTATGCCGGTCATGGGTGGTCCTTTTGAAATGGTCATGCACACTATGGGCATGGGGCCTCATCATCAGACACCACATCAGCAGAGAAGTCAGATAATACAGTACCAGCAATACTTCACATAAAAAGTCATATTTTGGCCAAACATGACTCCTTGGATTTTAAGATGAAATTTAAAAAATATAGATAGATTATTATATAGATATATCGAAATATAGATGTAGATATATAGATGTAGATATAGATATAGATTATGATAGATATAGATATATAGATACAGGTATAGATATAGATGTAGATATAGATATATTAATCATCTTCATCAGAGCCATTGGCCAATCACAAGCCTGGACAGATGTCAAAATATAATCTGGTTATGTTAAGGTAAAGGCAGAGAGCTGTTACAGAACTCCAGCTGTGCCTTGCTCTTCCCATAAGTAGAGTGTTAGGGATGGACCAGACCTTGCCTCTGCTGTCCAGGTGTTTTGTGGGCCCTTACTGAGTGAGTGACCATAGATGTCCTGGCTACTGGGAGTTGTGGCCTCTTCAGGCCCTTGTCACCAAGTCCTGTTCAGGTACTGCCTCGGTCCCTGGTGTAAGTCCACACCATGTTTGAAATGCTGGATGTGTTTCTGCCTCTCACAGATTAATAGGGACCCAACATTTCTTTAGCTTCACCACCACTGCAGTGGTGCTTTTCTGCCTTTAAACAGGCATGGAGTATTTGCTTTGATGGTGCACTAGTCCAAACCTCATTCACACCCACTGGGAAACACCTTGGATGTGGTGGAGGGTGAGAGTAAAAAAATGTTTTTTTCCTCAACCATGTCTCTGACACAAAGAAACCCTGTCCCTTGCCAGGACCAGCTGTGGTCATGGTGTTCTCAGGACCTGCTTTTCTGCAGGATGTGGTCTGTCAAGGTACACAGAGACATCCCAGTGCTTCCCAGGGTATAAAGGGTAGGGATTTGCTGAAGGTCAGAGGTTTGGCACAGTTGCAGAGCAGCTGCAAGGTTTGCAACATGCAACACTGATGCCCTTTTGATTATTCTGCCTTTGCAAAGAGTTACTGGCCCAAGATAAAGGAACCCCTTAGCCTGACTTGGTGTCAGCCAATCTGGCACCTACAGGTGTAGAACAACTTCTATTAGAACTTTATATCAGGTTGAAAAGGAAAGCCTCTGAGTCAGGAATGAACAGTCTCAGAGGGCCCAAAAAATTCAAGGCTTTGTGATCCATCATTCAGGTGAGACAGTCCATTTCAGCAGGAGATATAATTTTTAAAGTTTATTAAACAATGCAGTGTTTGTCATTTGGGTGAGGAAACCATAAAGATAACATCCCATCAGCAGAGAACAGCATTAATGAAACTGAAATGGGGTTTTTATCTAATCCAAAAAGCTTGGAGAAATACCCTGTCAAATATCTTAAATGCTGGGGGGGGGGGGGGGGG
>VWZI01003534.1:47237-66823 GCA_013396835.1 Psilopogon haemacephalus | reverse complement strand
ACTCTGAATTAGTTCAAAGGCAGAGAGACAAAGGAAAGAAGCTGCCGAAGCCAGCACGGACCCAGAGCCGACTGACTGCGCAAGCACACTGGCTTATCTGGATGTTTTGGGAACATTCTCAAAACAATCTTCTTTCTTCTCTCTCAGTGAAACTGGGTGAAGTGACACAGTATGTTTAATTTCTCACTCAAATTCTCCAATTAGCTCAAACCAACAGAGGTAGTAGGAGAACCTGTTCTCAAAAGCTTGCACAGGAAGAGAAACTTTTATATGAGGTCTGTCAGGTGTTTTCTTTTAAAAAGACTGATAATGCAGGACTGATCATAAATGTCACAAAGTAAATGTCTAATTGCCAGTTTAACCTGTGGTATGCTTGGTTGACCTAACAGGACTGCTAGCACCGTGTGACCTCACAAAAAACACTTACCTATTTCACCTAAGCTATATAGGTATTTCCTTGAGCTATTTCGCTATAAATTTGAAGAGGAATGAACCTCTAGATATGGCAGTGCTTGGCTCTGCAAAGTGCTGCTAACTGTATTTGTATCCCACCCTCAACTCAAGGAACTAAGGTGGAGCAAGGGTAGTGAGAAGTGATGCAGGACTGAGTATGGCACATCTAAGAGCAGGTGATGCTGGGATTAATCATTTGCAGGTGTTGCAGGGGCTCCAAGTACAAGATGCTATGGGGCCAGTCCACCTCAGCCAGACAAAGTTTTCTTTCCTTGTTCTGGCTTCCTTATCCACCTGCTCCCTGCCTTGCCACCCTTCCTCTCCTTTGCACTCAGTCTGGCAGGTGAGTGAGTCAGCTTGGGCAGGAAAAATCTTGCCACTTTGCTTTTTCTGCCGTACTGGCGAGTTTGAATTGGATGACTGCCAGGCCAGACCAACTCAGCTGAATGAAGCAATCAGAGTAAATGGCCTAGAGCAGGAAGGGGAGAGGAAAATAGTAGAGGAGGGCTGGGACTTCCCTTTGCAGGAAAGGAAGTCCTGGGGGAGAAAATCTTCTGCACCAGACAAAAGCTGGCAGCTCTGAGATGTATCAGAGACGAGCCCATTCCTTCTGTTTTAGCTGTTTTTCTAAAGTTAACATCAGTGGCATGAGGAAGAGGCTCGCCCTGACAAGACTATCTCAAAGTAGGGCACCTGAAATGGCTTTGATGAGATTTCACTTTTGGCTATCCCATATGGCGAGGTTGTATCAAAGTAAACAACACATCTTTGAACAATGAAGAAATCCTCTTACTAGCTTTAGCTGTCACTTTACTGGGTCTCTGTCATGGTAGACCTGAAGGGTCAAAATAGGCCTGTACATGTGCTGGCTTGCCCAGACATGTTTTTCTGCCTTCCCTCTGGTTTTGGGGAAGAAGCAATTGGCGGGAAAGGGGACAAAAGACAGGTGTCATGTAGTCTGAGCACTCTGGATTATATAACTTGTTTTTCTCCTGCTTGCAACCCGTGGTAAACAAGGTGCACACACTATCCTCACGCTATGCCTGTGCTGGGCCTATGCTCTTACCCCCATCTGGTATAAGCAAACCTATGCTTTCACCCTAATATGGTAAGACTTGGCTTACTGCCACTCTGATTGGATATGCTAATGTCCAAAAGGGTCCAGTCAATCTCAGGCATTGATACTAAAAGCACATCAGCAGACAACACAGTTTGCTTTTGTCATGCTTATGCTTCTGCCATGATTTTGCTATTATTCTGCATTCTGCATTCGTGCCTGTAATGCCTTATCATTTTTATACAGCAATATAAGATATATTCCACCCTGGGACCATTGAGTCTTTCCAGGAGTATCATACAATTAGCAGTGTGAGATACACATCTGCTGAGGCTCATTGCAAGATGTCTGCCTGCACCTGCAGCAGCCTGCATCTCCTGAAGACGACCAAGCCAAGAGACACACAGATGGTCGAAATCCAGGAACAGATCAGAAAACCATCTGCATTCCCTCTTCTTCCTTCAGCAGCCTGTGGAGCCTGGGGTGAATCAAGTCTCAGCCACAGCCGCCAGCAGCAGCAGCAGCCAGCGGCCAGACCAGCCAGAAACCCTGCAAGTGTCCTGGGTACTTCCAATTTATTGATAACCCTGCAAGACAGGAGGAGTAATACTTGTGAGTAAACTTAAATTTGCATATTGCCTAGGTTCTGCCCTAAGCAGAAGGGGGTCTGAATTCCACCTAGTGGCCAAGCGATACTATTGACTGCAAAAGATCTTACAGGGTTTGTTAGTTAAAAAATAGAATTGATTGTTTAGATACTTCTAGATCTAGGTACTGTTTATGTAGTTGTTCCATAAAGACTATAATCGAACCTGTTCAATATTAAAAATAAGTGGGCAGGGGTAGGAAAAGTTTGGATATTGGAAATTAATAAACAATATTAATTTTGAAAACTGTGCTGGTTTGAACTAATTGGAGGATTTGAGTGAGAAAATTAGACTATAGGCTGAGAGAGGAAAACAGATGGTGTCACTTCCCTCAGAGCTTTACTGAGAAAGAAAAAAAAATGGTTTTAAGAGTTGTAGCCCAAATATAGGTAAGTCAGACTGCTTCAGACCTCTCTGGGCTGTGGTTGCTTCTTGCATGGCTCCTTTGTCCCTGCCTTTTGTAGCTGATTTTTAATAATTCCACGAACTCCTTTTCTACTGCTAACCCCCANTTAAAAATAAGTGGGCAGGGGTAGGAAAAGTTTGGATATTGGAAATTAATAAACAATATTAATTTTGAAAACTGTGCTGGTTTGAACTAATTGGAGGATTTGAGTGAGAAAATTAGACTATAGGCTGAGAGAGGAAAACAGACGATGCTACTCCACTCACAGCTTTACTCAGAAAGAAAAAAAAAATATTTTAAGCATTGTAACCCAAATATAGATGTCAGTTGGTTTCAGGTCTCTCTGGGCTGTGGTTGCTTCTTGCATGGCTCCTTTGTCCCTGCCTTTTGTAGCTGATTTTTAATAATTCCACGAACTCCTTTTCTACTGCTAACCCCCAGGCTGATCTACCTCTGCCTATCTGCTGCATCAACAGATGGTGAGATAAGACTGGGGAAGGGGGGAGAGGTGGTAGAGGTGGTTAGAAACCCCTCTTAGGATTTGGTCTCTGAGAGGGGTGTGGTGTTTCTGTATTACCTTTTCACTGTATATATCTGTAAATATCTGTTACACATTGCAAATATCTGCTTGTATGTTGAGCATTGCTGTAAATATAAAGCTTAATTTATCAACTTCCAGCTGTTCTGAGTCCTAGCCTGGGTTATATCAAAGGGTGGGGGGGGGGCAGGTAACTTGCCTTAATTAATAATAACCCCCTCCATAACAGTCTCTTTAAAACCATGCTGTTTTGTCCCATGACTGCTACTCCTTGTGACACACACAAAGCTAATATTTTCAGAATAATTTAAAGAGATATTTTTCATTCAGTTAATAAATTAATTATAGTAAACCAAATTTATGTCCTCCAAAAGAAAATAAGTCCTTACCTATTGTACAAGCATCAAGTTTTTTTTCCCCGCCAAATGTTAAAAATAAAACTATTACATAGATTTTGTTGAGAATGACAGACCCCATATTAATGAAAGGCAGAAATAGCCCTTACAGAAGAGAAAGGGGGAGCAAAATGGGAGCAAAAGCCAAGCCAACAAACAAGACAATGGTTTCAAGTCTGCAGCATTTCCATGTATGAGATGACTGAGAAGTCAGCAGGACTAGTCTTTTAAGTAAAGACTTGTCCATTTGGAGAAAATACCTGCAATAGCAAGTGTAACATTCGGTTTCCCACACAGGCTATTCTGGAATAACCACTTCAGGTGGGGACTCTTACTGAATAGAATTATTTCATCCAAGAATATTGCCTTCTTTCTGAAAACATACATACCCATTTTGCAGCAGTATCAGTTCTGCCATTATCGTTTGTGTTGGTTTCTCTGCACGGCCAAGCCCAGCCTTTGCTGTGTGAGCCCCATGATGGCTAGGACTAGAGCTGGCATTCTGGGCTCATCTGTTTAAAGCATGATACAGACAATGTCAGGTTTTCTATAATTGTTTTTTGGGGCCGCTTTTATAATGATGGATTTTTGTTGTTGTTTTTGGTTTTTTTGGAGGGGACAGGGTGGGGTTTGTTTGGGATTTTTTGTTGGTTTAGTTTTTCTGGGGATTTTTTTTCTTTTGTTGGTTCGGGTTTTTTGTTGCTGTTGTTTTGTGTTTTGGGTTTTTTTGGTTGGTTTTTTTGTCCGTGAATGTTCAGTAGTCCTTCCTGGGATTGATTTTAAAATTTTCCTTCATTGTTTTGTCCATGAATGTTTAGTAGTCTTTCCCAAGACTGATTTTTTTTCCTTTTTATTTTTTTTTCCTTCTGATTATTTCCAGACTCCTTTCCATTCTCCCCCTCCTCCCTTTTCTTTTTTTACTTTTTGCTTTGAGTCCACTTACATTTGACATCTGCACAGTACCATGTCTGCAGACACTGTAACAAGAGCTGAGGCCCCTCTGTTCCTAAAGTGAGCTCCATGAGTTAAGGACACTGCCCTAGCTCTGCTCAAGAGGCCTGTGGAGTAAGTATCTCCAGCTTGCACAGGTTTCATGAAGGAACTGGAACACAGAAGGTTTCACCTCAACATGAGGAGAAACTTCTTTACAGTGAGGGTGATAGAGCACTAGAACAGGCTGCCCAGAGAAGTTGTGAAGTCTTCTCATCTGGAGACTTTCAAAACCCACCTAGATGCATTCCTGTGCAAACTACCCTAGGTGATCCTGCCTTGGCAGGTGGGTTAGGTTCCATGATCTCTGGAGATCCCTTCCAACCTCTAAGATTCTGTGATTTTGTGAAAGAATTCAGTACCAGTCAAACCGAGGGCTGAAAGAGCCACGTGGGTCAAAATCCTCAGACAAAAGCTTTGCAGAATAATCAGCAATCAATCAGTTAATAAATATAAGATAATTTCAGGGACAATAAATGTGCCACATGTGAATGAATGTAAACATGAGCCATAAAAAGTGCCCAAATAGATGCCATCAGTAGCTTCTGCTATCAGCAGAGGGTTCTATAAGCCTTCAAGTGTAATGCAAACTCCTTGGGAAATACTAACCTGAACAATCCAGTAAATCAACAAATGGCACTTGGATTGTATCTCTGGGTCTACCTTCATTAACTTTGCTATGTATTTGTACTAGCCAAGTTTGTTTTTCCCATGTGGAACAAATGAATTTGCAAGAAAAAATAATAAGTGTTTTGCAGACAAGTTCACCAGAGGGTGATGGGTAAAGACCATTTGCATTCTTAGCTAAAAGTGAATAAGAAAAAATATTATTAACAGAAAGGTCATTGAAAGTCTAACACGTTTGACAAATCTCTCTGCAGCAGAATTTGTTTTGTTTTCAGTTCATGCCTGGGGGCTGAAAATCAAATGCAAAAGTCAAAGGTTCACTTCATTCTTCAGTCTGCTGTTTTGTTTTGTTTCGTTTTTCAAATGCTTAAAAAATAAAAAGAAATAAATTAAAAAAGAAATAAAAAGAAAAGAAATAAAAAGAAAGAGGGACTAGTTCTTGAAAATACTCTGTGAGCACACACAACAGTTTTCAGTCATATATTTTTCTTCCAGACATCTGAAGCTTTTCCTTCTGGTAGGATGTCATTAGCATATAATTAAGGTGCCAGATCTATGTCCTTTTCCTGTATGTTTAATAGGGTGAGTTTGTAAGGCTTCTTGGGATATTTTTTTTTTCCCCCAAGTTGAGATCAAACAGTTGACTAGTCATTTTTCCCTCCTTCTATGTATGTATGGTGCAAGAAGAAAAGCAGTAGTTAATTGATGGCTTTTTAAGGGGGAATCTCTCTGTGTATCCTCTGTGCTGGGCACAGGAAGAGAGGAAACTGCTTGGGAAAGCTTCTCTCTCCTTCTCTCCGTCTGCACACCTCTCCTTCTTGTCACACAGTGTCACAATTACTTTGAATATTGAAGCTCCTCCTCAAAGCAAGCACTGTACTTTCTCCCCAAATCCATCACCTGACCCTGAAGACTGCAGTGGTGTGTGAGTCCCATACAGGAATTTCTGTCAAGAGCTTTGCCCAGGTAGTACCTAAATGGGAATGATGCCAACTTTGCATGGCCACCTGACATTTCTCACGTTTCTGTCAGAGACTGTATGGATGCTAGGGCCTTCTCTAAGAGCCACCATGGCTAGGTCATGCAAACAACAAAGCCTCCATAAAGGCTCCTCATTTATGGGATGTCTGGGAGGAGCAGGGGATGCTGCCTACAATACAGATAGAGAAGCAATTGCTTCGCTGTTTCCCCAGTAAAGGAGCTCAAGGGCTGAGTCCCAGCCCCTTTTCAGCTGCAGACAAAGAGAAGAGAAAAGAGAAAAGAGTCCTAAATACCTTCTCATGGGTAAGGAAGAAACTTCTCATGGGATTTATTTTTCCTCCCAGGCTATCAGTGTCCTGTCTTTTTGAAAACTTTGTGTTGGAGTGGCTGATCCCCACCTCCACTCAGCACTGCACAGAGTTTTTTGCTCTGGGAGGAAATAGGAAACGCTTCCCCTGGGAACAGCTGCATGACTCTTGAGATCACAGACTTCTGACTACCCAGCACTTGAAGGTCCTCTGTTCATTCCCGTATGTCCTGGTTTTCTTGTGACACAATCATTGCCATTGGCAGTTCTGAGTCAACCAGGACTTGAGTTGGCTTACAGGTCATGGTGGGTTTAGGAAATTACCCCCCAAACTAAAATTTACCAGGCTAGCTCAGATGGCTTGGAAGTAAGAGAAAGGTATATTTTACAGCAAAGCTAAATTCACAAGCATATATACAAAATATATTTACATGTACTTACAATTGCATACGATTTAGAAATAATACAGAAATTAAATCTTCACACCAGGACAAAGGAAAAAAAAAACAAAAACAAAAACCCAGAAGGGTCCAATGCCACCTTCTTCTCTCCCCAGGTAGAAAACCAGCAAGATTTCACATGTTAACTGGTCAGTCAAGGTTAATGGAGGAATATGGTGGTTCAGCAGTCCCCTGCCCCCCCCCCCACTTTGAAATAACCCAGGCTAGAACTCATTTGGCTGGAAGTTAAGGAAATGAAGCTTTATATTTACAGCTTTGCACAATATACAAGCAGATATTTACAATATATAACATATTTACAGATATATACAGTAAAAAGGTAATACAGAAACTCCACATCCCTTGCAGAGATCGGTCTCCAAGAGGGGGGTTTCCAACCAACCTAGCACCTTTCCCCCACTTCCCAATCTTATCCCACTATCTGTCTTGTGTGTTAGGAAAGCAAGAGTCAATCGGCCAGGGGGATTAGCAGCAGGAAAGTAGTTAGAAGTTATTCAGATCCAGCTAAGAGGGCAGAGAGATGTGGCAGCCAGAGTAGCTCAAGCAACTCTGTCTTATCTATGTTTGGGTTACAACTCTTAAACATTTCTTTCTTTTTCTGTAAAACTATGAGTGAAGTAGCATCATCAGTGTTTTGCTTTCTCAGCCTATAGTCTAATTTATTATTAAAATCCTCCAATTGGCTCAAACCAGCATAAGGAGTTAGAGAGAAGCGAAGGAACAGTGAGCAGAGCCAATGCCCAAAAGCCAAGACAGTGAAATTGTTTATATATTAGCTTTATATACCAACTAGAAAACCAACAAATTATATAGACTGTGTCATGATATAGACTGTATCATTATTTTCTTTTTACAACCAATGATCTAATTTATTTACATTCTGCACTGAGCTTTCAGGAAAGTCCTGCTTTCTCTTATTGGGATTTTCAAATAAGCCTTAAACTACTGCACAGGTGTGTCCCATACCACCAGCATCACACTCAATATAAAGGAGGAAGTTTGCTGATGAGTGGCAAGTTTTCTGCCTGGGTTCTTTCTCACTTTGCCCCTCTTCACTCTCCTTTTCTTGAGAGCTGCCTTACTGGATGTTGTGACTACTGCACTTCTGTTGGGTTAAGTATGACTATGTATCCTGTAGTGATATTAGTATTAATTTGACTATTTTATTATATCTGTTTTCACTTTAATCTTTTTCCTGATTCCCTCTCTTTGCTGGGGAGAAGTCATCGAATAATAAAGCAACTGCTACAGTTTAGTCCTTGGTACAGGCAAAACATAGACACCTTATAAGATGCTCCTTGAGGTCTGTAGCTATCCCTTCCTCTTTGTCTAAAGCCTGTGGCACTGAAAATAAGATCAGCACTGACAGATGGCAAATTTATAGCTGGGAATTTTTGTGGTAATGACAAGGACACAGGGTGGAGCTAGCTGTAACAAAAAGGGCCACCTTGCTCTGGCTGAACTCTTGCAGGTGCCTTGATTCTGTTTTGAGGAAGAGTTTTCTGGTGTTGAAGAGGAGGTCTCTGTCTTATTGTTGGGCACTTATCTCTTAGCAGATCAACTTCATCAAGGATCTCATCTCTTTTGTCAAAGTCTGCCCTGGGTAACTTAGGAGAAGTCTCTGGCAAACCTGTCTGCATTGGTCCCTTGAAGTCCATGCAGCACAGGCTCTGTCCTTTAGATTTCACCCATACAGGCCAGAGCAGTGGGCTTACGAGAGCCTCACAAGGTTCAATAAGGCAAAGTGCAAAGTTCTGTACCTGGGTTGGGGCAATCCTCTTTATCAGTACAGTCTGGCTGATGATTAGATTGAGAGCAGTCCAGCAGACAAGGATTTAGGTGTACTAGTGGATGAGAACCTGGGCGTGAGCCAACAATGAGTGCTTGCAGCCCAGAAGGTAAACTTCATCCTGGGATGCATTAAAAAAAGTGTGGCCAGGAGACTATGAGATATGATTCTACCACTCTACTCTGCTCCGGTGAGACCTCACCTGGAGTACTGTGTCCAGCTCTGGTGTCCTCAACACAGGAAGGACAGTCAGAGGACTGGAGCACTTATCCTGCAAAGACAGGCTGGGATAGCTGGAGCTGTTCAGCCCAGAGAAGAGAAGGCTCCAGGGAGACCTTATTGCTACATTTCAATATCTTATCTGAAGGGGATCTACAGGAAGGCTGGGAAAGGACTGCTTAGAGGAGTTTGTACTGATAGGACAAGGGACAATGGTTTTAAACTATAGCAGGATAGATATAGGCTGGATATTAGGAGGAAGCTCTTTCCAATGAGCTAAGTGAAATACTGGGAGAGGTTGCCCAGAGACGTGGTTGAAACCCCATCCCTGGACACGTTCAAGGTCAAACTTGATGGAGCCCTGAGCAGCCGTATCTAGTTAAAGATGCAAGGGGTGGGGGGGGTTGGATAAGATAACCTTCGAGGGTCCATTCCAACAGCTATGATTCTATAATACTTAGAGTAAGCAAAACACTGTCTTAAAACTCACACTGTATGCTAAAGTTTCACAATATTAATTTCTTCATATGTACAACATGCCAAATCCTACATCACATAGTAAAGTTTGTGGGGTTTTTTGTTTGTTTGTTTGTTTGTTTTGTGGCAACACAGCTTCTGGGAGAGGCTTAATAATTTCATGCAACTTCTTGTGGGTAACATGATCATGACATGCCCAGCAGGACAAGTTCTGGCTGATCATCATCAGTTGCCTCCTCCAGAGCAGAATATTTTATGGTCAGACATCTGAGGAAGATAAGCCTGTATAGCAATGAGTGTTCAGTGACATCTAGCAGGTGATATGAACAGAGCATGGGTTTGTTTTTTTTGGAATGAAGTGAGCAAGCAATTCAGGAAGAGAAGCACAAGTCAAATATTAATTTCTATATATGATCTATTGTCTTCTACATAGAAGACATGAAAATTGATTATAATTTCCATCATGAGGAACTATTATAAAAGATGATCTTCCTTGAAATGTCTCTACAGTAAGAACATTTCAGCTCAGACAATACCAGGAGGAACCAGCAATGCACATAGGCAGTAGCATTAGTGGTTGTATTTTCTATTTTCAGATATGGAATTCACAGAATCACAGAATGAACCAGGTTGGAAAAGACCTTTGAGATTATCAAGTCCAACCTATCGCCTAACACCTTCTAATTAACTAACCCATGGCACTAATTGCCTTGTCCAGTCTCCTTTTAAACACCTCCGGGGATGGTGACTCCACCACCTCCCTGAGCAGCCCATTCCAATGCCAATAACTCTTTCTGTGAAGGACTTCTTCCTAACATCCAGCCTAAACCTGCTGTGGTGCAGCTTGAGAGTGTGTCCTCTTGTTCTGTCACTGGATACCTGGGAGAAGAGACCAATCCCCATCTGACTACAACCTCCTTTCAGGTAGTTGTAGAGAGCAGTGAGGTCTCCCCTGAGCTTCCTCTTCTCCAGGCTGAACAACCCAAAGCTCCCTCAGCCACTCCTCATAACTTCCTATGTCCACCTAACAAACTCTGCACTACAGGCATGGTGCCCATGTGCTTGGCACTCCTCATTTGTTCATAGAAATAGTGTGACTCTCTTGGTTCCTGTGTTATCAACCTGACATCCTTAGCATTATCAGCCTTGCAATCAGGAAAGTTAAAGATACTGTAACAGAACTGCCTTTTCGATCCAACAATTTAAAATAATTATGGGTTCCTTTAGGAAATCATTCATCAGAGCACTTTGGATTGACAGAAACAGACACGCTGTCTCAACTTCTTGACTTGACCTCTCACTCAGGCAGCAAAGAGCTTGTATTAAAAGTCATTGTGCTGGTCAGAAAAAATAAATCTCCTTTAGAAGTGGTTATGTGTGTGTGTGAAGCTTGGTCGAAGATGTAAAACAACTTCCTACCTGTAAGCTTGATGTGCATATTGGTAAGGAAAATAATAGTGCATACCCCAGTGAGCTCCAAACACCTACTGTCCATTCTGTTTGAAATTACTCTAGTACCCTTGGCATCACAGTGTTGGTTTGAGCTGACTAGCCTCAGTACAAGGCACAAGAGATGGAGATGGGGCTATCCTGCCTCCCCCCACAGTGGCACAGTGCCTGTTAGGTTGTATATTCTATACCATGCTAACATCATGCTCAATGGATGTTAGGAAAGGGTGAGTAGGAAGTTATGGGTGTGCCGGTTTGAACTAATTGGAGAATTTGAGTGAGAAATTAGGCTATTGGATGAGAGAGGAAAACACAGTATGGCACTTCACCCAGAGCTTTACTGAGAGAGAAAAAAAAAATGTTTTGAAAGTTATAATCAAAATATAGATAGGGCAGATGGTTTCAGACCGCTCTGGCTGTAGCTGCTTTTTGCATGGTCTCCTTTGTCTCTGCCTTGGTAGCTAATTCTCAGTAATACTACTAACTTCTTTCTACTGCTAACTCCCCTGGCCAATCTACATCAGCTTATCTGCAGCATCAACAGGTGGTGAGATAAGATTGGGGAAGGGAGGAAAGGTGATAGGGGTGGTTGGTTACCTCTCTTGGGGATTTTGGTCTCTGGGAGGGGTGTGGTGTTTCTGTATTACCTTTTAATTGTATATATTTGTAAATATCTGTTACACATTGTAAATATTTGCTTGTATATTGTGCATTGCTGTAAATATANTTTTTTCCCCTTCTCCCCCTTTTTTTCCCTTTTTATTCCCCTTCCTCCCTTTTTTTTCCCTTTTAATTTCCCCCTCCCTGTTTTTTTTTTTTTTTTTTTTTTTTTTTTTTTTTTTTTTTTTTTTCCCCAAATGCTGGTTTCAGTTTGTGTGGAGAATCACAGAATGTTAGAGGATGTTTTAAGCAAGGCATGTGTGGTGTCTAGAGACTAAAATAGATTTTTTTTCAAATAAAAGCTTGGATTTTGCTAAATGATTTCCAACATCTTTAGCCTACTAGACATCCAGACCTGCACTTAACAGTGTAACACACCATTTAAAAACATGAGACCATTTCTGGATCAAGATTTGCAGATAATTTAAGTCAAGACTGATGGAGAGAGGGCACAGCTCAAAGGGGATTTAAATCCTCTTCAGCTTCAGTTTACATTGCCATGGCATGATTTATTTGGAGCTCCACAGCCTCAGCATTTGGACTGGAGAATGCTTGCCCCTAGATATAAAAATCCAAGAGGAATTCCCAGTAGAAATCTATATCCTTGCAAAACTACAGTGCACTGCAAGTAGCTCATTAGTTGAAAATATGAGGCATATGGGCACCATAGACCGCTTGAAGGTTAATTATTTTATAGATTTTATCCACTTTCTCTTTCTGTGGTTATGAAATGGAAGGGACCTCAGAAGATCATTTAGTCCAACTGCCCTGCCAGAGCACACTGGATCACATCCAGGCAGGTCTTGACTATCTCCACAACCCCCCTGGGCAGCCTGTTCCAGTGTTCTGTCACCCTTACAGTGAAGACATTTCTCATGTTTCCATGGAACTTCCTATGCCTCAGCTTCCATCCATTGCTCCTTATCCTGTCATTGGGCATCCTACTGGCACTCACCCTTTATGTATTTATAAACATTAATTAGGTCACCTCTCAGTCTCCTCCAAGCTAAACAGACCCAGCTCCCTGTGCCTTCATAAGGAAGATGTTTCATTCCCTTAATCATCCTCATGACTCTGCACTGGACTCTCTCAAGCAGTTCCTTCTTCTTCTTGAACTGAGAGGCCCAGAACTAGACACAATACTCCAGATGTGGCTTCACCAGGGCAGAGTAGGGGGGTAGGAGAACCTCCCTCAACCTACTAGCCACACTCCTTCTAATACACCTCAGGATGACACTGGCCTTTTTTGGCCACAAGAACACATTGCTGGCTCGTGGTCATCCTTCCACTCACTAGGACTCCCAGGTCCTTTTCCCTTTTGCAGCTCTCCAGCAGATCAGTCCCCAACCTATACTGATCCCTGTTTTGTTTTTTTTTTCCCCCTGCTCTGTCAGATGGTATTTTCTTTTCCCTATTTTCACCGAATCACAGAATTAACCAGGTTGGAAAAGACCTCTAGGATCATCGAGTCCAACCTATCACCTAACTCTTCTAATTAACTAAACAATGGCACTAAGTGCCTCATCTGGCCTCCTTTTAAACACCTCCAGGGATGGTGACTCCACCACCTCCCTGAGCAGCCCATTCCAATGCCAATCACTCTTTCGGTGAAAGAACTTCTTCCTAACATCCAGCCTAAACCTGCTCTGGTGTGGTTTGAGACTGTCCCCTATTGTTCTGTCACTGGATACCTGGGAGAAGAGACCAAACCCACCTGGCTACAACCTCCTTTCAGGTAGTTGTAGACAGTAATGAGGTCTCCCCTGAGTCTCCTCTTCTCCAGACTGAACAACCTCAGCTCTCTCAGCCTCTCCTCACAGGGCTGTTCTCCAGCCCCCTCACCAGCCTTGGTGCCCTTCTCTGGACACACAAGCACCTCAACATCTTTCTTAAATTGAGGGTCTCAGAACTGGACACAATACTCAAGATGTGGCCTAACCAGTACTGAGAACAGGGGCAGAATGACTTCCCTGGTCCTGCTGACCACACTGTTCCTGATACAGGCCAGGATGTCATTGGCCTTCTTGGCCACCTGGGCACACTGCTGGCTCGTGTTGGTCTGCCAACCAGTACTCCCAGGTCCCTTTCTGCCTGGCTGCTCTCCAGCCACTCTGTCCCCAGCCTGTATCACTGTATGGGGTTGTTGCAGCCAAAATGCAGAACCCTGCACTTGGACTTGTTAAAACTCATGGCATTGGACTGTGCCCATTCAATCCATCCTGTCCAGGTCCCTCTGCAGAGCCCTCCTACCCTCCCACAGATCCACACCTGCTCCTAACTTGGTGTTGTCTGCAAACTTACTGATGTGGACTCAGTCCCCTCATCCAGATCATCGATGAAGATATTAAACAGGACTGGGCCCAGCACTGCTCCCTGGAGAACACCACTCGTGACTGGCCCCAAGCTGAATGTGGCACCATTCACCACCACTCCCTGTGCTTGGCCATCCAGCCAGTTCCTAACCCAGCACAATGTGTCTAAGCCATGGGCTGCCAGATTGGCCAAGAGTTTGCTGTGGCAGACAATGTCAAAGATCTTGCTCAAGTCCAGATAGACTACATCACAGCCTTCCCCACATCCACCAGGTGGGTAACCTGGTCATAAAGAGAGATCAGGTTGGTCAAGCAGGACCTGCCCCTCCTAAATCCATGATGACTGGGCCTGATCCCCTGGACATCCAGTAGGTGCTGTGTGATTGCACTCAGGATGATCAGTTCCACTGTCTTGCATGGAACTGAGGTCAGGCTGACAGGTCTGTAATTTCCTGGGTTCTCCTTCTGAGCCTTCTTGTGGATGGGCACCACATTGGCCAGCTTCCAATCTTCAGGGACCTCTCCAGTGAGCCAAGACTGTTGATAAATGACAGAGAACAGCTTGGCCAGCTCATTTGCCAGCTCTCTCAGCACCCTAGGGTGGATCCCATCTGGTGCCATAGACTTCTGAGGATCCAAGAGGCTCAACAAGTCCCTAACTGCTTCCTGCTGGATTACAAAGGGGCTGTTCTGCTCCCTGACCCCACCATCCAGCTCAGGAGGCAGCTGTCCTGAGGACAACCTGCCTTACTGTTGAAAATTGAGGCGAAGAAGGTGTTAAGCACCTCTGACTTTTCCTCATCTCTAGTCACTACATTCCCCTCCCTGTCCAGTAAAGAGTGGAGGTTATCCTTGCCCCTCTTCTTGTCATTAATATATTTATTAAGACATTTCTTGTTATTCACAGCAGTGTCCAGTCTAAGTTTTAACTGCACTTTGGCCTCTCTAATTTTCTTCCTACACGACCTGTCAACATCCTTTTTTTTTCCCCTGAGTTACCACCCCCTCTTTCCAAAGGTGAGATGCCCTCTTTTTTCTCCTTAACTCCTTCACAAGTCCCATACCCATCTAGGCTGGTGGTCTTCCCCGTGTTTTAGGCACATTGGCACNTTTATTTTTAATTTTTATTTTTTTCTTTAGTGTGATCTGATGTCCCTGCAATAGGGAAGTAAATCCTCCTTATCTCAACTAACAGCTCTGCCTGCCTGGGGCCCCTTTTTAGCTCTGTGTGGGGGGAGGTGAGTGCAGGATGTGTTAACCCAGGGTGATCACAAATATCCTTCTCAATAGAATTGCCCTCTAAGTCTTACAAAACTGAAGGTAAGAAGATTTCATAAATGCATAGTATGGTTCAGGTCGGAAAAGATATAAAAGATCATCTAGTTTCAACTGGAACTGGAGTTTCTGCTGGAAGGGACACCTTCCAGTAGACCAGGCTGATCAAGACCTCATCTAACCTTGCCTTGAACACCTCCAGGGACAGGGAATTTGCGACTTCCTTGGGCAACCTGTTCCAATGTCTCACCATCCTCACCAGAAAGAGCTTCTTCCTAATATCTGATCTAAATCTACCATTCTCAAGCTTTACTCCATTCCCTTTCATCCTATCTCTACAAACCCTTGTAAAAGTCCTGGGTTTCTTGAAGGTCCCTTTCAGGTACTGGAAGACCATTATAAAGTCTCCCCAGAGCCTTCATTTTTTCCGGGCTTAAAAGGCCTGAACTCTTACAGCCTGTGTCCATAGGGGAGGTGCTCCAGCCTTCAGATCACCTTCCTGGCCTTCCTCTGGACCTGCTCCAGCAGTTTGCTGTCCCTCTTATTCTGGGGCCACCAGAACAGGATGCAGAGAGAGCAGAGAGGGAGAATCACCTCCCTCATTCTGCTGGTCACACCTTTGATGTATCCCAGCAGAAGGTTGGCCTTTTGTGCTGCAAGTGTACATTGCTGGCTCATGTTAAATTTTTCATCAGCTGACACCCCCAGGTTCTTCTCCTTGAGCCACACCTCACCCAGCCTATATTTGTGTTTGAGATTGACCTGACCTGGGTGTAGTACCTTGAGTTTGGCCTTGTTGAAATTCATGAGGCTGACTTGAGCCCACCCCTCAAGCTTGTCCAAGTCCCTCTGAGTGGCATCCCTTCCCTAACTTCATCCCTGGCTGCTGTCCTGGTACGGGTGTGACAGACACCCTAGAATTGGTCCAATCCCTGGAGTCTCTCCTCCCCCTCCTGTCCAAGGTCCAGTAGGGGTTGAGGGGCAGGGGCACCCCACGTGGCCCCGGGACCCAGGGAGACCTCGGGCTGCATGTATGCGTGGAGTTTTTTGAACCAATTGGTCAGCTAGAGAATGCTGAATACCTATTGGACAGTTTCACGCGCCCCCATAGGGTATTTAGGCAGGGGTCAGCAGCTGTTAGGGGCTCTTCCTCGCTTCTTTGTCACTCTTCCTCGTTCTTCTCCGTCGTCTCCCCGTCGTGGCTGTGAAGAGTCCCAGCCACGTGCACAGCAGCAGGCAGCAGGCAGCAAAGCATAGCAGCTCTCCAGAGAAGCGGCAAGACTAATCCCCTTCTCTCTCTCTCTCTCTCCCTATCCGGGCTAAGTCGGTCTTTTCCCTTCTTCCCCTCGGGTTGGGGAAGGAGTGTGGTTTTCCCCTTGCGCCCCGCGGGCATTTATAGGCGCGGTCGGGATCTGTTTTATATGTAACCTCTCTGTTTTCTGACTGTTAAATTGTTGCACCTGGCATTTTGAGCAACTCCTGCGTTTGTTTCTGCAGACCGGAACCCAAAGAACCTTCGGGGGGCACCAGGACCCCCCTCCACAGGATATCACACCTAATCAAATGTTATCTCGTGACAGCTGCTTGGACAACTTATATGTAGTCCTCCCATGTGGACCGTTCTTGCTTTCATTGGTTATAGACTCTCCATTTTTGCCCAGGTAGATCCAGAGACACCTTGTTCATCCATGCCAGACTCCTGACACTCTTGCCTGCCTCTCCATTTTTGCAATGCACTGCTTTTGGCCTTGGACTAGATGTTCCTTGAATATTGGCCAATTTTCTTGGGCCCCTGCTTCTAGCAGGTCTTTATCCCATGACATTCTGCCAAGCAGATCTCTGAAAGAGTATGAAGACTTCTGTCTTGATATGCAGAGGAGTGATCTCACTTCACACTCCCTTTGATGCCTTGAGGATCTTAAAGTCTATCATTTCATGGTCACTACAGCCAAGGCTGCCCTTCATTTTCACATCACTCACCATCCCCTCCTTATTGCTGAGGACAAGATCCATCATAGTACCTTTTCTTACAGATTCCTTTACCACCAGGAGGAGGAAATTGTCACCAATACATTCCAGGAACCTCTTAGATTGCTGGTGCCCTGCTGTGTTGTCTTTCCAACAGACATCTGTGTGGTTGAAATCTCAAATGAGGACCAAGGCTTGTAAATATGAAGCTGCTCCTGTCTGTTTATGAAGGGCCTCATCTACTCCACCTTTTTGGTCAGGTGGTAAGTAGCAGACCCCCCCACTATGTTGTCACCTTCCCTTGCTTTCTCTCTAATCCTTAACCACAATCTCTCTGTCACCTCTTCATCCATCCCTAGGTGCAGCTTCACGGTCAGTCTTAGTTGTAGAATGCCACACCCTACCCTCTCCTCCCTGCCTGTCTTTCCTAAAGAGCTTCTACCTGTCTCATCTCACACTCCAGTCATGGAAGCCATCCCACCATGTTTCAGTAATGCCAATGACATCATAGCCCTGCAGGCATGCACATGTCTGTAGCTCTCCTTGCTTGTTCCTCATGCTCAGTGTGTTAGTGTACAGGCATTTCAGCTGGGGCTTCATTGAAGCTGGTTTACTGACTGGGGCTCCCTTATCCTGCTCTTCAAATACTCTCTTCACAGTCTGATAACTTCAGCCCCAGAATGTTATTAGTGTCTTTGGCTCTTATGTAGGATGGATTGATCACCCCTTTCCCCCCATAACTCTAGTTTAAAATCCTCCTCATTAGACTGGAAAGCTTTAGTCCAAAGATATTCTTCCTTTTCTCTGATGTGCCCTGTCAGCCCCACAAGACCAGATTTCTGAATGAAAGTTTTGTGGCTTAGATAGCCAAAGCCCTGTCCGTGACACATTTAGAGTATTTGTATGTGAGTGTGCAAAATGCCAGTTTTCAACCAGCTCTAGTTTTTAGGTAATATAGCTGTAAAGAAAATCCCAGTGTGGCCCAGAGAAATCTGCAAAAGAAGACACCTGCCAATGAGGCTTGTCTGAATCTGCAAAGAGTCCTGGGTCTAAATCTTGCACTGCAATATATGTGGCAGTTAATTCTGGAACATAAAGTGAAAATTCCAATATTGGCACTTTTCACTATTTATTTGTTTCTTGTGTCAGTGAAAACATCCAGTGTACAAATCCCTCCAAGAGATATTCTTATGCTTTCACAGTAAAAAAAAAAAAAAAAAAATCTCAGTCTTTCTCTCCCTGCTAGACTAAACATTCATCTCCTGTTGGTGTGGCTATTTTCCATATAATATCCACCAGCATGTGGAATACAAAACATGATGTGAGAACATTCAGCTAATGCAATGGAGTAAAACACAGAATCATGTTTCACGCTAATCATTTCCATAATCTCACAAAAGCCTACCCCATTTTTAATTTATCTGGAGCTGTCACTGAGTTTCCAGTCTGCTGCACCAGAGCCATCCAAAATGTAGGTCAGGCTTGCCAAGACCACTTCTGCGTGAAATAAGCTGTGTTCTTCCCCAGAGGATGGGTGCCTCTCCTGCTGCCAGGGTACAGCCAATCCTCTGTGGCTCTTTCTGCTGGCTGGTGGCTGCTGCACTCACTTCAGGCCTAATGCCTTGGGTGGGAAAAGTGCAAAACTATATCTTTGTGGTGCTTTGGCTGGATTTTTTTTTGCAAAAAGGCCCATGAGGATAGCCAGCCATCTCCAAACCTAAGAATGGTGGTAACACGCCTTGAAGGTGGGGGGCAGATGACACAGTGGCTGTGACTCCAGTGTTCCCAGTATGGCAATGGGCACGAACATTGAGCACATATATGGGAAAGGGGAAGGAACATGGCAATCCATACTCTTGAAGGCTTGAGCATGGGTTAAAATTATCACATCATATAGCTGAAAGTAGATCCTGGGAGCAAAGTGAGGGAAGTGGTGAGGGCTCCTCACCAACCTCATTGTTATTAGCAAGGAAAGACTGGGAGCTGGAGAGGAAAAGGCCAGGGGTAAGCAAACCCAAGCACAGTAGTGGGGCAGCTGTGTTTTGGACAGACTCAGTGGGAACAAGCTCAGAGGCTGGGGAAGCAGCCAAGAAAGAAGGAGGCTACAATACCCAAAAGCATTATATATGGAGTGTGGGACTTGCTTTTCATCACTGTGACAGGCAGACTGGGCTTCTGTCAAGCTTTGGAGAGGCCATGGAAATCCACAGCTATGCTACGCAGTCAGAAGATCCTGAGTTAATTCACCAGAACTAATACATAGTCTAAGGTTTCAGTTTCTCTATGAAGAGTGACTGCACAGCCCTTGGACAGAGCACTGCTCTGATTGCTAAGCTGTGTGCAGCACATCAGCTCGGGCTGGTCCTAGGAGTCATTTCTCAGGCTTAAAAACAGGAAGAGCTCTCTTGTGTTTTAATCTCTTTTTATAAAGCCAGGCCATCTCCTATATCCAGTGCAAACTGTGGTAGCTCCCTTGTGAATGACATCATGTCCAAAGACAAATGTTTCCCAAAACTGGGTGTTATGGGGATGGATTCTTCTCACTGGTTGTTGTGGTACTTTGGGAGTTACTCGC
>VWZI01003534.1:14851-38872 GCA_013396835.1 Psilopogon haemacephalus | reverse complement strand
TTTTTTTTTTTTAAACTGAAACAATGTATGATATTTTGCCCTGAAGTTGTGAATAGCTTCAATTAACCTAGAACTAAATTTTCCTGTTATTTTATTGTTTGGACAGAAGTAGTCAACTGCTCTAAGAGTGCTAACTTTTGAGGGAGAGCAATTGACATTTATCTTTATATTTTAAAAATCCTTCCACTCAAGGTTTCAACTGTTATTGGAATATCCTGATATGTTTTCTTAAATTAGTCATACTTTTAAAAAAAATCAATTGTTTTTGTTTTCCATGTTCATTTTCTGTGAGTCTTTTAGCCCTCTTTATGTAGCATGATTTCAACGTGGCATTAACACAAAAAACTGGGGGGGGCTGGGAGTGCCATAAGCTCTCAGATGTAACCTGGCCATAAATTCAAGCCTTATATCTGTTATGGGTGGCCATTTCTCAGGTATTTAAAGCCTCACTTGCTGTGATTAAATATTCAGAATTTGAGACAGCTGCACACCCTTTACTGGGGACCAGTGAAAGCAGAAGTAGGAAGTTATTGTGATTATTTTTTTACTGTGCCACAGAGAGGGAGTGAAAAAGAACTTTCAAAAGGGAAATATTTTTTGAGCCATATCATTGGGCTGAGAAGAGGTTACAGGCCTGTTGAAAAGATGGTTTCTGCCCCTAGAGGTGCAAAACCTTATTCTTTTAAGAATGTGCTTTCTCTCCCCACAAGAAAATAACAAAAATATGTGGGAAAGAAAGAGAGTGGGTCTACATGTAGCTGGGTGCTCTGGCTGACAGGCGTCAGAGGATTTTGCTCTGGCCTCATGTTGATCTAGAAATGTGTGTCACAGGTGACCCTTCCCAGCTGCCAGGAAGGTGAGGACTTTGCAGAGAAGCTTGCTGGAGCTTGGTATTCCCAATGTGTCCATACAGAGCTGGTGTATACTGGGATAGCCCATGCAATCTGGAAGGCAGAGCTCTCCAGTAGTACTGGGGAGAGGCCCTGAAGTAAAGCATGGGTTGGGTCGGTGCAATCCCAAGCACAAATCCAGGCTGGGTGGTGAGTGGCTGGAGAGCAGCTCTGAGGAAAAGGACCTGGGGGTCTGGGTAGATGAGAAGCTCAACATGAGCCAACAGTGTGCACATGCAGCCCAGACAGCAACTGTGTCCTGGGCTGAATCAAGAACAGTGTGGCCAGCAGGGCAAGGGAGGTGATTCTCCCCCTTTACTCATCAGACCCCACCTGGAGTACTGTGTGCAGTTCTGGAGCCCCCAGCACAGGAAGGACATGGAACTGCTGGAGAGAGTCCAGAGGAGGGCCACGGAAATGATCAGAGGGCTGGAGCACCTCTGCTATGAGGACAGGCTGAGGGAGTTGGGACCTTTCAGCCTGGAGAAGAGAAGGCTTCAAGGAGACCTTATAGCAGCCTTCCAGTATCTGAAGGGGCCTACAGGAGGGCTGGGGAGGGACTGTTCACAAGGTCTTGTAATGACAGGACAAGGGGGAATGGGTTCAAACTAGCAGAGGGGAGATTTAAACAGGATCTTAGGAAAAAGTTCTTCACAGTGAGGATGGTGAGACACTGGAACAGGTTGCCCAGGGAGGTTGTGGCTCCTCCCTCCCTGGAGGTGTTCAAGGCCAGGCTGGATGAGGTCTTGAACATCCTGATCTAGTGGGAGGTGTCCCTGCCTATGGTGGGGGGTTGGAACTGGATGATCTTTGAGGTCTCTTCCAACCTAAACCATTCTATGATTCTATGAAATTACATTATCTGAGAAACTGAGGTAAACATCTGTGCCTAGTATAGTGTGCAACCACCCAAACCTCAGCTCAAACACCTACAACACAGACCCTAAATAACATACCCGTTCCTCTTAGCTGTACTAATTTATATATATAAGATGTACTCTATTTATATATGTGTATATATATATATGTATGTATATGTATATATACATATGTGTGTGTGTGCTGTGGTGTTTTGGTTTTTGGTTTTTTGTGTGTGTGTGATTTTTTTTTTACAGCAGCTCTTTTTGGTGTGCTTGGTTCAGATTTCTCAGCTTTCAGTACTTGAGCAGCCACTGCTACGGAAATTGACTTAGCATGTTTTCCGTGTGACCCTTTTGTGAAGGTTTCACTTCAAGTAGTTTATTTCAGTTCATGTCCATCCCAGAAGCTATGCCTGGGGCTGTTTCTGGCCTATAAAGTTAAACAAATGTGCCAGATTTGGCAAGTCAAGGTTTATCTCTGCACATCATGATCTTCTTTATGTTCGAGGGCTCTGTATGTGGGACAAAAACTTGCAGGGATATAGGATCAAGCCACAGAGAGGCTTTTAAGTGTCTCAATGACAGTGCAACTCCCCACTGCCATAACACTGGAATAGCAAATGAACAGTATTGGAATACTAAATAAAAACATCTGCTTGCCATTGCTCTGCTTTGGCAAAGCTGAAGGTCTTAATCTTACTTTACTGCAAGCCTTTCCACATGTGTGCTTATATGCTCAGTGTAAGTGTGGGTTTTCATATATTTTTGCAGGGGAAGTTAAAAAAAAAAAAAAAAAAAGAAGTAAAATCTAGTGTTTGTCTTTTGTCATATAAACCATCTACACTCTGGTCTGCATCCAGAACTCAGGACCCATTTTCACAGGAGGCAGATCTTCGGAATCAAGTTTTTACTGCATTTGTTTCATCATTGCTTGCATCACCTGGGAAAGCTGTGATAACTCCCCAGAGCACATGACCACAGTGGTTGAAGGTGGTTCTGTGCTAGTGGGAGAAGGAGGTTTCCAGGCATGATTACTGTGGGTGGTGATGGGAGAGGGCTAAGAGACTTGCTTGTCCTCCTCCAAGGCACTGGCTGTCCCAGGCACGTGTGGCTGCACTGAATGGCAGGGTGGGTATAACCTGTGGATAAGGCAGGTTGCAGGGCCATATTAGACAGAGCTGGTACTGTAGCTAGCACTCCCCTTCAGAAGAACTCCAGATGCAGGGTTTAGTCCACATGAGGCTCACTCATGGCCCCTTGCTGCTGGAGATGAGCTTCACTAGTATCCAGAGGAGTCTGACTGCAGGTAGCTCAAGTGGATGTGCAACAGCTGCACAGCAGCATCAGCACAGCTCTCGTTTTTGAAGGGCTGTTGTCATGGATTGAGTTGAACCTGCTTCTGTTATTCATGCCATGCTGCGGTCACAGCAGCTTCAAAAAAACAAAGTGCTAAATGGAGCCTGAAGTTCTGATTGTGATATGAGAGGCTTCCTCTTCTGGTTGCTGCTTCTGGGTTCCAGATTCTTGGGGGATGTCTCTTCTCTGCAGGCATGGTGGTGGAAGGAGTGGGAGTTGGGTAGCACTGGCTTTGGTTTTCTGTTTTATGGTGGGTTTTATCCCCTGTGTATTTAACTGTGCTGCTTCTGCAAATAGGCTAAACTAAGGTAATTATGTGTATTATTAGATAAAGTAGATTATCAGCTAAGATAATTACACATTGTGCTTATGAGTTGTTATATTAGACTCTTATCTCTTTATCTCAACCCTAAGTTGTGTGTGTTGCTCTTCCCCTCACATTTGTGTTGGAGAATGTGGCAGAGCAGGGCACTGCCCCACCGGAGGTTTGAATGAGGTGTGAACTGTGGCAGGGCACACCCAGTCCATTGCCCCACCAGAGGTGTGAATGGGGCAGGAAACGGTCTTCCTCTCTCCCCACCTCTGTCACCGGAGGCTTAGTACAATAGGTGTGAAGTGCCTTCTCCCACCCTCCCTGGACTTGAACAGGGAGGCAACAGATCACCTCAGTATATATATGGCAGCTGGACAGATTGCAGCAGGACTTGCTTGGACTTGCTTGGACTTGCAAGGACTTGCTTAGACCTTCACTGGGACCTGCACGGACCTGAACACAGACCTGGAGACACGAACCTCGCACGGACTTTGAGACAGTCTCCCATCTGTAAGTAGGGCAAGTTTCATGCCCAAACTTTTCCATTTTTCTGATTTTTCCTGAATTACAAGAAAAGGCATCATTGTGAAGACTTTTCCCGACCGAATTAGAACCCAAATTTAAACTAATCTACACACAGATTGTGGGTGGGGCTTTGGAAATTATAAAAGCTACATAATTTATAATTTCAGCCTCTTCAATAGCCCACAATCAATACAGAGAAGCAGGCTGGTTAGTCCTTGTGCTCAACCATTACAGCTGTGAATTCTCAGCGTGTCCCTGGGGTGAGGAAATGTGATGAGACCTCCAATTTGTGGAAAGTGCAGTGGGAGCCAAGGACAGGAGTGTATCATGAAGTCCCTGCAAGGTTAGATCTGCCAGCATAGTTGAGGAGCTGTGACTAGGTGAGAAGTCTGTCATCCTGGTGTTCCTTCTCATTGTCTCTGTGGGGAGCAGCACTCACTCAGAGCCTCCAGAGTTATCCTGCTGGTACTCTCCTGGACAGTCAGAAAATCTGACCTGAGCCACTGTGCCTCCCCTCTCCCTGGATAAAGAGATCTCTGGGAAGGCTGTGGCACCTCTTTGCAGATAATGATTTTCTTTTCAAGTTTCAAGCCCCACTATTTTGGTTGGTGTTTGAAGTTTTGCTTAAAAATACATAATATTCATTATCATGTTGGGAAAAAATACATTTCTTGATTACTTTCATATGAAATTAAAAGTAATGACTGGCTGTGGTAGGGTTAAAACCACCACCCAAAATAAAATCACCAGTCTGGCTCAGAAAGTTTGGAAGTAAGATAAAGCTATGTGTATTTACAGCAAAACTTAAATCTAAAAGCACATAATCTAATGCACATGTACAAAATATTTACAGTTGAGAAATAACAGAGAGATCCCTCCCCTGGAAAACCCAGAAGCAGCTAACAGCCACCTTCTTCTCCTCCCAGAGACAAAACCAGGCCCCCACTGTTAGCTACACAGCCAAGGTTAGTGTAGCCATGCAAGATCAGCCAGCCCAGGGCATCAGAAGATGAGGAGGCAGGAAGAGGGAGGGAGAGAGGAACGTTTTGTGCAACAGATTATGTACTAGTCCAGCAAACTAATGAAATTATATAAACTTACCTATTCTTTTTCTTCTATAACCAAAACTCTCTTTTATTCACTTTCTATTAAAAAAAAAAAAATGTCCAGGAAGTTCCTATTTCTTGTTTATAATTATTAGAGTGTAAACTCTAAACTACCACACTGGCAAGTCATTCACTTCCTGTATCAGTAGTAAACAGCAGTGAAAGGAGTTTTTAGCAACCTAAAAACTTACAGAAAGCTGCTTTCTGCTTCTGTTTCTAATGACTGTCAACCAACTTATGGAAAACTTTTCACAGGATAGCTTGAGTTGGAAGGCACCTGAAAGATCATCCAGTTCCAATCTCTGTATCATGGACAGGGACACCTCCCACTAGACCAGGTTGCTCTAAGCCTAATCCAGCCTGGTCTTAATCACTTCCAGGGATGAGGTTCCCATAATTTCTCTGCGCAATCCACTCCTATGTCTCACCATCCTCATAGTAAAGTTCAGCAAACATCAGTAAAGAAGTTCATCTTGCATCCTCTGGATTCCATATCTTCAATAGATATTTTTGTTATCCAGGCCTCTAAACAAAGTTCTTCGGAGGAATTTGCAGAATTCCTCGTGACATATTAAAATTAGCCAGAAAGATCAGATCAGAGCGTCTCTCAGAGATTATATTTTAGGACACACGGACATCAGTATAGTATAAAGCAGTGGGCTTTTTTGTTAATCCAGTTCTTCTGCTTAAAGAGAAAATTTGTGTGTGCAGGACCATTTTGCAGAAGTTCAGCTGGGAGAAGGCTCAGGGGAGACCTTATTGCTCTCTGCAACTACCTGAAAGGAGGTTGTAGCCAGGCGGGGGTTGGTCTCATCTCCCAGGGAACCAGTGTCAGAACAAGAATCATGGAATCATAGAATCAGTCAAGGCTAGAAGGGACTACAAGGATCATCTAGTTCCAACCCCCCTGCCACGGGCAGGGACACCCTACCCTAGATCAGGCTGGACAGAGCCTCATCCAGCCTTGCCTTAAACACCTACAGGGATGTGGGCCCAGTCACCCACCTGGGCAACCCATTCCAGGCTCTCGCCATTCTTATGCTAAAGAACTTCTTCCTCACGTCCAGTCTGAATCTCCCCAGGTCCAGCTTTGCTCCATTCTCCTTAGTCCTGTCACTACCTGACCACTTAAAAAGTCCCTCCCCAGCTTTTTTGTAGGCCCCCTCCAGATACTGGAAGGCCACAAGAAGGTCACCTGGGAGCCTCCTCTTCTCCAGACTGAACAGCCCCAACTCTTTCAGTCTGTCCTCATAGCAGAGGTTCTCCAGCCCTCTGATCATCCTTGTGGCCTTTCTCTGGACATGCTCCAGCATGTCCACATCCCTCTTGTAATAGGGGCTCCAGAAGTGGATGCAGTACTCCAGGTGGGGTCTCACAAGGGTGGAGTAGAGGGGGAGAATCACCTCCCTCAACCTGCTGGCCACACTTCTCCTAATGCAGCCCAGGATCTGGTTGGCTTTCTGGACTGCAAATGCACACTGCTGGCTCACATGGAGCTTCTCATCCACCAGCACCCCCAAGTCCCTCTCCTCAGGGCTTCTCTCCATCCAGCCACTGCCCAGCCTGTATTTGTACTTGGGATTGCCTCGACCCACATGCAGGACCTTGCACTTGGCCTTGTTGAACCTCATAAGGTTGGCTTGTGCCCACCTCTGCAGCCTGTCCAGGTCCCTCTGGATGCCATCCCTGCCCTCTACCATATCTGCTGCACCACACAGCTTGGTGTCATCAGCAAACTTGCTGAGGCTGCACTCAATGCCTTTGTTCATGTTGCCCAGAAAGCTGTTGAACAAGACTGATCCAAGGACTGATCCCTGAGGGACTCCACTTGTCACTGACCTCCACTTGGACATGGACCCATTGACAGCCACTCTTTGGGTGCAGCCATCAAGCCACTTCTTTATCCATCTGGTGGTCCACTCATCAAACCCATGTTTCACCAGCTTGGAGACCAGGATGTGGTGCGGGACAGTGTCAAAGGCTTTGCTCAGGTCCAGGTAAATGATATCAGTTGCTCGAGGAGGACAGTCTCAAGCTGTGTCAGGCTATGTTCAGGCTGGATGTTAGGAAGAAGTTCTTTCACAGAAAGAGTGATTGGCATTGGAATGGGCTGCCCAGGGAGGTGGTGGAATCACCATCGCCGGAGGTGTTTAAAAGGAGACTGGATGAGGTATTTAGTGCCACGGTTTAGTTAATTAGAAGGTGTTGGGTGATAGGTTGGACTCAATGATCTTGAAGGTCTTTTCCAACTTGGTTAATTCTATGATTCTGCATTAGAATTCTGCGGCAATTTGAAAGGAAAAAAAAAAAGAGTAAGAATTTTGCTTCAGCTAGGCTGCAATCTAAAAAAAAATCCTGCCATAAACCAGGCACCTGCATTTTTTCAACAAACAAAAGGCTATAGATTATAACATACCTGACCAATGCTATTCCCCCCAGCTGTTGTAAATTGTGTGCCCTAGTTTTCAGAAGAGGATTTGTGGAAAGTCCATGTTAAAATAAACCCAACAACTTCTTAGGTAACATTTGCTGTCACCAAGAAGAAATAAACACAGAGCACATGCCTAAAATCAGTGTCAGAAGAAAGGGCCAAAGTATTTTTAGATTGTCTGGGTTCCCAGTCTAAGTAAGGGAAGGACTTTAATTAAATTTAGTCAAGCCTCAGCCATTCTTTCTGTGGTTCACTTCAGTTGTACATCTCACATCTTTGAACAGCTCTTCTCAATTGCACACAGGCAACTTTGTTTACAGTCTAGGGAAGGATCAAATGGTTTCCACTGAGGGGGAAGGGAAAGGCATTTTCCTCTTAGTGATGCTTGCCTACAGAGGAAGCCTTATAACTTCACAAGAGAGGGTGCAATATGCTCAGCATATGTCTGTCTTTCATCCTAATAAGCAAAATGAATCACCTGTTTTCTCTAGAAGGGAGATGTTTAAACCCACTCTGATCATTAGGAATAGGGACCAGCTTTCTTATTACAATGTGTAATCCCTACAAGAATAGTAGCATATGTGATTGATGGCCACATATGGACTGGCCACTGCTGCAGGCAGAAGGGATCTTAAGGAAATTTTTTTTCATGAATAATGCAAAGTGCAGTGTTTGCAGTTCCAGTAATTCAAGGTCCAGGCTAGGAAGCCTGGTCTGTTCTGCATGGGGTCACGCTTCCTCCCTGAAGACACTAATGAGGTGGCTGGAAGACCACTGCAGACATGAGAAGAGGATTTGTGTCACTTCAGAGAAGCAATCTGTTTTATAAATTTGTGGGATTAGGGCCTGGAGAGGAGCAAGGCAGGCAACACACCTTCCAGGAGAGTGGGCATCAAAAAACACGTGTGTGGACTTCAGTACATCCCTGTTCAAGAAAGGACTCTCAGTATAGAACAATAGCAACAATACTGCGGTTAAATCTTGCTAAAAGCCAAGTTTCTGCCAGGAACTCCGCAGAGTAAATGCAGTTTGCAAATCAGGCCTCAAAGTTAAGGAAAACATTACTGTATAACCTCAAAAAGGGCTATGGAGGCTTTTCTGTAAACCTGATATTTACAAGTATTTTTGTGATGACAACACCCACCAGCCTTAGCTGGCAGCTATTTGTGCTGGGACGTTGCAAATAGGATAAGAAAGTGCTTCTCCACAGAATTTGCAAGATGAGTATAAACCAAGCCAGTGAAGGGCAAAATGGAGCCCAAAGAAACCACATTATCATGTCAACCCAAAATTATTTTTCTGGTGGGTGATTTGATTCTTCAGGCAATTTGTTGGTTCTGCCAAACTGCAAACATTTCAGAAGGCTACGTACATCATTCGGTGACAAGAGTCAGGAATTCCTCTAAGATCATTTCAACACTTAGTTTGAAATAACTTCCTTTAAAATTGTCATATAAAGAGGAACTTGGTTCTTCTCTTGCCAGGCAAGAGCAGAAAGAAGTACTGCTTTGAAAAGTCAAAGTGGTTTGAATGGATTTCACCATCAGCCTTTCTTGGTGTACAAATTGATCAGTAATGTGCAGGGAGTCATGCTTGCACTGAGGTGAAGGAAAATGCATAACCCCGGGGTAGGTCAGGCTCCTCAAGGCCTGACAGATTCATCATTCATTTTTGTGTGAACAAGAAATAAAAACCATCCAAAAAAAGCACCCTGTGTACTCAGTATCACCATTTGTTTCTGATTGTGAAGAAGGGCAAGAAGTGGGGAGTTGAGCGCAAAAGAGGAATTGTTGCTGTAAACTCGGATTGAACTGAAATAGTTCAACACATGAAAATTAGTGAAGTATCCTGGGAATTAAAGTATGGAAGGATTTATCTGGGAAGCAAGAGGTTAGAGCAAACTTTAAAGAAAGACCCTTGACTTCTTAAAGTTTGTGATTTACAGTGTCTCATACTGTCTCTAACTCTCTTACCCCTGGAAGAAGAGGTGGTTGCTGGGGAAGGAGTACATTTTACCAACCCTCTTCTGTGTGTGCCTTCCCTAAATCCTTGTGAACATCCACTCCTGGCAGTGTGAGCTAGCAGAGAGCATGTGTATATGGATGTACACCTGCCCTTTTGCCTATTCCCAGAAACACAGATGTGGTGGTACTGTAGGTTTAGGGAAAAACCAAAACAGGTGGGTGTCACAGGATGTTAGAGGTTGGAAGAGACCCAAGGAGATCATCAAGTCCAATCCCCAGGTATCAGGACAGTTCTGATCACACTGCTTTCGTAGATTAGTGACAAGTGGCATCTCTCAGGGGTCAGTGCTGGGACCAGTGCTGTTTAACATCTTTGTCAGTGACATGGACAGAGGAATTGAGTGCAGCCTCAGCAAGTTTGCAGATGACACCAAGCTGTGTGGCACAGTTGACTTGCTAGGGGGCAGGGATCCATCCAGAGGGACCTGGACAGGCTGCAGAGGTGGGCCCAGGCTAACCTCATGAAATTCAAAAAGGCCAAGTGTAGGGTCCTGCACCTGGGTCGGTGCAATCCCAAGCACAAATCCAGGCTGGGTGGTGAGTGGCTGAGAGCAGCCATGAGGAAAAGGACCTGGGGGTCTGGGTAGATGAGAAGCTCAACATGAGCCAACAGTGTGCACATGCAGCCCAGACAGCAACTGTGTCCTGGGCTGCATCAAGAGCAGCATGGCCAGCAGGGCAAGGGAGGGGATTCTCCCCCTTTACTCTGCTCTCATCAGACCCCACCTGGAGTACTGTGTGCAGTTCTGGAGCCCCCAGCACAAGAAGGACATGGAACTGTTGGAGAGAGTCCAGAGGAGGGCCACGAAGATGATCAGAGGGCTGGAGCACCTCTGCTATGAGGACAGGCTGAAAGAGTTGGGGCTTTTCAGCCTGGAGAAGAGAAGGCTTTGAGGAGACCTTATAGCAACCTTCTAGTATCTGAAGGGGGCTTACAGGAGGGCTGGGGAGGGACTGTTCACAAGGTCTTGTAATGACAGGACGAGGGGGAATGGGTTTAAACTGGAAGAGGGGAGATTTAGGTGGGATGTAAGGAGGAGGTTCTTCACAGTGAGGATGGTGAGACACTGGAATGGGTTGCCCAGGGAAGTTGTGTCTGCTCCCTCCCTGGATGTGTTCAAGGCCAGGCTGGATGAGGTCTTGAACATCCTGATCTAGTGGGAGGTGTCCCTGCCTATGGCAGGGGGTTGGAACTGGATGATCTTTGAGGTCTCTTCCAACCTAAACCATCCTATGATGCTATGATTCTATGATTAAAAGTCCATACAGTCACCTCAATAGCTTTTCTCCTGTTCATTTAATGATTAATTATTCAATGCCTAAGTGCTGATTAGGCTGAAGAACTTCCTCAACTGTTGAAGTATTTCACTGTGGTTAGAAAAGAAGGAAGATAGACACCACCGGTCCATGAGATCTTTGGAATCAGGTTCCTATTGATGCATTTATAACCATCTGTAGCGCATGCTGTTCATATCAGCAACTTCTTATAATACCTACTAATCATTTTAATCCTTTTTAAAACATGCAAAGGAGTATCATGTACATAATGTATGACCCAGATTGTTTAAGTGTTAGGAACTGTGTTTCCATAGCTCTAAGATCTTAGGAAATCCATTTCCTACAAACAGAATAAAATAAATCTTTACCCTGACTAATTCCATCTTCCATCATGTCTCTGCCTCTCACTGGAACACTCTTTGCACTGCTTTGGCCTGAGTATTGAAGGTGGTAAATTTCTTGCAGCACCTTGAATCATGTTTAAAGTTCTTTGGTGGTATAGAAATATTCCTCATTGATTTATGCAAAGTAAACATTCTAACTTGTTTCAGAATAATTCAGAGAATTATTCCACTTTTTAAAAAAAATATTGCTTTTCAAAGTTGAAAAGTTTAATTGTAGCCCCAAGTACAACAGTTGAGGAAAAGCCTGAGGCTGGTACTGTACTGCCTTTGGATCTTGGGCAGCCAATTTTATACACACAATGTTTTCCTTGCACCAAGCTGGGGAGTTAAGGTTATGCAAGTCTATTTTGGAATTAAATAAAATATTGTTCTTCTACAGCTTGGCAGTTTACGGACGTTTAGGTAAATGCATAGGCAGCACTTCAGATTAATACCTTTATTATAAGTCTGGGTATTTTAACTTTGAAAAATAATCTACCTGAAAAAAAAATCTCTTTTGGTGAGGTGTCTCTGGTCACTGACTAGACAGTATTTAAAGGACTTGTGGTCCATTTTTCAGTGAGGACAGCATCACCTTGCCCCTCTGACCTGTATTTATTCCCTCCATAAAACCAACCCTGATGTTAAGGGCCCTGAACACTGCTAAACACATAATGGCCACTCTGTTCACCTACAAAGTCACTGCCCTCAGCACTTCCAATTTGCACTTTATAAAGTGCCGCAGCACAGTGACTCATAAAACTCAGTTTTAGAGGAATTTGGGGTGTGAGGAGGGTAAGCCTCAAGCACCATCAAGCTGTTGCGCTTGGGCCGTACCCTGGGGTTCATTGCAGGGAAGGTGCTTCCTTGTGGGGCTGAGGACATCAGATGGACCCTGGGTGCTGGGGAGCTGGCAGCTCTCCAGGCTGCAGTGGGAGGCTTAGCTGTTTGCATGGTCACTTGCCTTGTCTGCTGGTTGTAGTCAATGCTTTCTTCACTAGAATTCTTTCTGGAGAGCATTGGATGTGGTCCTTTCTGCTGCCATCCCTGCAGCACTCTCCTGTCTTGGCAGCTGAGGTGGCCTGAAGAGGCCTCCACTGCTGTGCTGTGGCACCTGAGCCCAGTTTCCAGCCACCAGCCCCTCACTGCTGTTGGCTCCATCAGAGCTGAATGTGCTGCATTGAAACCAACAAGACCTGCTTTGTCCTCATCTGCAGGAACCCCCAGCTTCACCCCTGGGGTGGATGAGCTTCCCCAGGGGCTGTCCATCCCACAAAATGCCAAAGTCAAGCCTGCTCATCAGCCCCATGTTGGGTGCCCACGGTCCTGCTGTCACTCTGGCTGCCTTGAAGCCCACAGCGGGCAAGCAGTGCCAGCCATGTGGGATGCGGCAGGGGAAACCTCCCTGGGTACTCCCTCCCATAAGGCAATAGATGCAAGCCCTGCAGAGCCACCAGGCCCAGCATGCTGTTGCCTGTCACAGCAGAGGCTACCTGCCAGATCCATCCAAGGAGGAGGACTAGAGTCCTTTCCTTCCCCATGGCCAGCCATTCAGCTCCATAGTCCCAGGGGCAAGTGCAGGGAGAGAAAACACAGGGCTAAGGCCATCAGAAGATGGTGCATTGCTCAGTGAGGTTGGTTGTGTGCTGCTTGCGTGCAGATGTTGTACCTCCTGGAGCCAAAGTATGGACAGTCAGAGTGGCTGGTGAGGCAGCTCCATGGCACCCAGGGCCATGCAGCTGCCTGGCCCTCACAAAGGGGTGACAAACTCATTTCTGCCCAGACAGAGGCACACAACTTGCACAGTAACTACAAAGTTGTGTGCCCAGTGAGCTGGAGGCATTATTACACACAGCATCAGCTCCTGGAAGGACATAGTAACACCAACCTGAAATTACTTAGCTTCCTTGGGGACATTTGAAATTAAAATGTTTGTCTATGCTAGCTGCATTCGTAATAAATTTCTTTGTTGTTGTTGTTGTTGTTTGTCTGAGGAAGCCCCTGACAGATCTCTGGATTCTGCTCCAGAACGAACTCCTGTGTCAGGCTTGCATAGAATAGAATAGAACAGAACAGAACAGAACAGAACAGAACAGAACAGAACAGAACAGAACAGAATAACCCAGGTTGGAAGAGATCTCCAAGATCATCCAGTCCAACCTATCACTCAACCCTATCCAATGGCACTAAGTGCTCCATCCAGGCTTTTCTTGAACACCTCCAGGGATGGCAACTCCACCACCTCCCTGGGCAGCCCATTCCAATGCCGAATCACTTTCTATGTGAAGAACTTCTTCCTAGCATCAAGCCTATACCTCCCCTGGCACAACTTGAGGCTGTGCCCCCTCGTTCTGTTGTTGGTTACCTGGGAGAAGAGACCAACCCCCACCTGACTACAACCTCCCTTTCTTTAGGTATGGTAGACAGCAATGAGGTCACCCCTGAGCCTCCTCCTCTCCAGGTTCAACAACCCTAACTCCCTCAGCCTCTCCTCACAGGGCTGTGCTCCAGGCCCCTCACCAGCTTTGTCACCCTTCTCTGGACATGTTCCAGTACCTCAACATCTCTCCTGAATTGAGGGTCCCAGAACTGTACACATTACTCAAGGTGTGACCTGACCAGTGCTGAGTACAGGGGAAGAATAACCTCCCACTCCCTGAGGAAGATCCTTCTTAGGCTCCCAGGGGGATGCAGCGACAGGCAGGCTGCCACCACTCCCTGCCATGCACAAGTGGCCTCACCGAGCAGGAGGGGAGGCTCAAGCAGACTGTAACAATTCTCGGAAGTGCTGTTCCTTGAGCTATCACTGAACTCATGGACAAAAGGCCAGGAACAGATCATTGCCATGCCAGTGCCACAGTCAAAGGCAGCCTGTGTCTAACATGCTACGGAAGTGAATCCAGAGCCAGTTTTACACTAATCTGCCAGTCAGATGGCCTTCTGATTTCACAGGAAACCCTGAAATTTAAAAATGGATTTCCACTCCAGATCAGTAGTCAACTTCAGGTGTCATAACTGCCCGGGAATTTAAGTTGCTTAAAGATATTTTTCAAGATAAATTTTGAGGACATCTACATAGCACAGTCAACGTAATTTCTATCATCTACTACCAGGAGGAATCTTGGATGTATTCATTTAATGCTGGACTGTCTGTTTAAATAGTCAGAGTCTGACTTTTTCAACCTTCTTCCATCACGTCTCCTTTTCATGCAAAATTAATTTCATAATATTTTAAAACCCAGGTGTGTAATTCTCTGCAAATCAGAGCTCACGTGTTTCAAGGTACAGGTATTATTTTTGCATATGGAAATTCAGCGGAATTCCCCGCAGAAAGTTTCTGGGTTTAACATCTACGCTTACTGTCTGTGAAGATAACTCTTTGGGAACCAAGTATTTTGTAATGTGTTACAGGAATGCAGTCTTAAGTCCTCACTCAGAGCTGTTGCTGATTGCAGAGCCTGGCTCTAGGCAAGCAAAGAGCATAATACATAGAAAACACATGCTCAAAAATGTGCAAGCAGTTCCACAGGAATTATCAGGATTTACTACGTGTATTTGCCCAAGCTGATAAAGGGCTACATTTTCAAACCTGACTTCAAGTGCCAAAATCTGTTGTGTCTACTAATTCACTTCGTATGTACACACCAACATTTTATAGTGTTGTAGTTTCTCCTGCTCGCTATAAATCTCTTTAGAAGGGATCAAATTATATACACTGAGAATACATAAAGCTTACTGAAATCCTCACCCTGCTAAAATGAGAGAGAGCCTTCCCTTTGGCTTCTGCAAGTCCAAGATTTTACCCACAAAGTTTAAAGACCAAAAATATTAGACGTAGTTTTCCTCTCCTTATTGGTATTTAGAGTTATACTGCACTTTGTGATAATTATTTTTTTCCATAATATATCACACTGCTCCAAGAGAAAGAAAAGGCAGTTCTCTAAAGTGAAAGAGAATAGAATTTGTAGTCTAATAACAAACTGTAATTATCCTTTTATTCAACAGAAATTTTATTAAACAGAAATTTGCCCTGAGCCTAATGGGTTGCTGATTCTGAGAAGAATCAGATTCTGGACAACTTTCACACATTACTAGATGCAAAGTGGCACCTATACATGCATGCTTACACCAAAAAAAAATTGCTTTCTAGTGCCTTTTAACTAATTAGTCTGGCTTTTAGTGCAGTAGAAAAAAACTAAAATAAAAGTTATGGCAATTTAGCTTCCCCACAAATTCCTTTCAGTCTAGCCACTGTGTCCATTCTCCCCTGTTTTCCATGCAGACGACAGGACTTGAAATTTTGTTTTTGTCAGTCCTCACCTTGGGAAGACACTTTGATAAATCCTCCGTCACAAGATTAGACATCTTTATCGTCTGTGTACAGCTAAAAAACCTCCAGGCTGATCACTTATAACTAATTTCAATATTATGTGCATCTTGAATTCCTGCTACATGTCTAAATAGTACTATTTACTCTAGGAATACATCTTCAACAGAAAATCCGTTGAACTATTACATAGAATAGAATAGAATAGAATAGAATAGAATAGAATAGAATAGAATAGAATAGAATAGAATAGAATAGAATAGAATAGAATAGAATAGAATAGGAGTATAATACAATACAATACAATATAATACAAGACAAGACAACAAGCCAGGTTGGAAAAGACCTCCAAGATCATCCAATCCAACCTATCACCGAGACCTATTCTAATGGCACTAAGTGTTCCACCCAGTCTTTTCTTGAACACCTCCAGGGATGGCAACTCCACCATCTCCCTGGGCAGCCCATTCCAATGGCAAATGTCTCTCTCTGTGAGGAGCTTCTTCCTAATGTCCAACCTATACCTTCCCCGGCACAACTTGAGGCTGTGTCCCCTCATTCTGTTGCTGGTTGCCTGGGAGAAGAGACCAACCCCCACCTGGCTACAACCTCCCTTTAGGTACTTGTAGACAGCAGTGAGGTCATCCCTGAGCCTCCTCATCTCGAGGCTAAACAACCCCAGTTCCCTCAGCCTCTCCTCACAGGGCTGTGCTCCAGGCTCCTCACCAGCTTCATTGCCCTTCTCTGGACACTTTCCATTACCTCAACATCTCTCTTGAACTGAGTGGCCCAGAAATGGACACAGTACTCAAGGTGTGGCCTGACCAGTGCCAAGTACAGGGGAAGGATAACCTCCCTTGTCCTGCTGGCCATACTATTCCTGATACAGGCCAGCATGTCTTTGGCTCTCCTAGCCACCTGGGCACACTGCTGGCTCATGTTCATTTGCCTGTTGACCAGCACCCCCAGGTCCCTCTCTGCCTGGCTCTTCCCCAGCCACTCTGACTCCAGCCTGTAGCACTGCCTGGGGTTGTTGTGGCCAAAGTGTAGAACCCTACACTTAGCCTTGTTAACTCTCATCCCATTTGCCTCTGCCCACTCATCCAGCCTGTCAAGGTCCCTCTGCAAACTTACTGATGATGGGCTCCACCCCCTCATACAGATCATCAATAAAGATATTGAACAGAATCAGGCTCAGCACTGATCCCTGGGGCACAGCACTAGTGACTGGCCACAAACTGGATGTGGCACCATTCACCACCACTTTCTGGGCCTGGCCCTCCAGCCAGTTCTTGACCCATTTCAGAGTGGATCTGTCCAAGCCACATGCTGCCTGCTTTATCAGGAGCTTGTTGTGGCAGATGGTGTTAAAGGCTTTGCTGAAGTGCAGGTAGACTACATCCACAGCCTTCCCTGCATTAACCAGGCAGGTAACCTGATCGTAAGATGCTGTCTCTCTGGGTAAAAAAGTCTCTGACTCAAGTTAGTCAGACTTGCAGATTGAAAGAGCTGGCTTATCTTAGATGAGAGGCTGAAATAAGGTCAGATCTTAACTCTGTCAAACTTAGAAGTCTGTTGGCTTTGCTGTGGTGGTTGAGGCAAGATCACAAAGTTCTATTTGGCCTTCATTTCCCTTCTACAGGCCAAATTTTGCCAATGGGCCTGAGGGAAATGTAACTTCTTCCCCAGACACTAGGCAGCTAGTGCAGAGCCACCCAGATCAGTGTAGGACCTTGCAGATGTGTTCCTAGGGTCTGGTAAGACCCAGCAGGAACTCATGCACTTATTGCCACACACCAACGAAGAACATGGATTCGTTTTGGGGAGTATGTAAAACAAATGGATTGTTGGATGGCTAAGACCTGTGCTGCCTGTGACAGAGCTGAGTCTGGCATTTCCTGCTTCAGATGTCTGCATTCCCCTAAATCCCTTCTTCAGTCGGTAGAAATCCCTGGCTGCCCATACAGACAGGCACACTGCAGCCACAGTTATATTAATTCTGTCGCTAGTCCACCTGTACCTATCGTGCTAGACCAAAAAGAGTATTTCTGAGACCATAAGCAGGCTCAGAAGCAATTTTCTTGGAGACGGTGGCACTATTGGCTCATTTCAAAGACATCTCTACAGTCTTCATTCCTCATAAAAGTGTCTGAAAGCATTGCTGGTCAGGGATGATCTGGACAGCTTTTGGATGATTTTGTCTGCTTCTGACCCTTTGCTAGGCTGTCATCAGCAAGGCCTTGCTGAGCCAGTGAAAATCAGTCCTTTTACCTCCTGGTGGGAGAATGCTTTCTGGAACAGATACACCACTCATCAACAAAGTGGTGTCCTTCATATTTTATTCTCTTTGTCCTTGAATTAACTCTCACAGAGAGGCTGCAACTACTTTAAAGGCTAGACACTGCAGGACTGTGACTTCCAAGGCTGTGTGCTCTGAAAATGAAGGAATTATTCATTTACTTATTATCAGCCCAGCCTAAATGAACTTGATTACTTACTGAGTTCTTAAAATAACCCTCTTTATTTGCATTCCCTGTGCCTGTAGAGATCATCTGAGCCCATGTGTAGCACTGATTGGGTTTTTAATTTCCATTTTGTTTTTAAGAACAAGAGGTCTCCCATGCTTAAAAACTACCTCTTTCCTCTCCCTTTTTCATTAAACCAACTGACAATTGACATGTTTAACTTTGTAAATATTTTTTTAAATACTATAAAGTTCACAGCAGGTTTATGTGTGGAAAGGCTTTACTTTTCTGAGAGAGCTGGCTGGACCAAAGTCATGTCAAAACCTTCCTGGAAGGAAGACACAACTAGAAAGGAGAGAATAATTTTTCCAGTGACCTTTTCTGCATCAGAAGCAGCTTCACAGCGCTCCTGGCTGTGGCTGCTCTCTGAGCTGGGCTCTGCAAGGTCACAGCTGTAACGTGCTTGAAACAACTTCCATGAGGGTATTTCTATAGGTATATAGGGCTGGATGCAGCTGTTTTGTGGATGGAGAGCAGGGGCATTCAGGAGTTACATGGATGCTACCACACCACGCATCTGAATGCATGTGTGTGGTAGTAGATGTGGTTAATGGGATAGGACAGTTGGGCCCTCCTATTGAGTACATTTCTCCCTGCTTCGCTTTGTATACACTTTCTCTCTCTTGTCAGGGTGTGTAGCAATGATCCACACAACGAAGGATTTCATCCCTGCTCAAAACATTGTCTGCAGCTGCATCCTACCATGAGACATTTATGCTGCATGCAGGTTTGTTCCACAAACCATCGCAGTCAATGGGAGACTTTCCAGCAATGTTTATGAGCTTTTGCTCATCCACAGGGTGAAAAGCAGAACTCATGACCTGGGGATGGTGCAGAGGTGTTGTCTCTTCTGGCAACGGCTGTGTCATCACAGAAGAACATACTTTGTTAACCTTACTGCAGTGGCTAACTCACTGAAGAACAGTGAAAGAGGAGGCCACAACTTTGTGCAGGACATCTAAAGAGTACATTTTGTGCATTGGCTGCGTCTTAAAGCACAGCTGTGTCTGGAGCTTAATGATGGTTTCCAGCCAGCTAAGCAAAGAGCAGAACTTTCCTCTGATTTCCTGCTGATTTGAGGCTAATTGGAATATTTTAAGGAGAGAAATCAGATCATTGGTTGTGAAAAGAAAATAAAGATGAAGCCTATATCATTCATTGGTTTGCTGAGAGGGATTAAAAGTTAAAATATCATCAATTTATCCCACTCTGGTCTGGGACGCTGGATCTATTTTCTTCCTCTTCACTCTGCTCTAATATCAGGAATATCTAATATCAGGAATCTGTATCAGGAATAGTGTGGCCAGCAGGACAAGGGAGGTTATCCTTCCCCTGTACTTGGCACTGGTCAGGCCACACCTTGAGTACTGTGTCCACTTCTGGGCCCCTCAATTCGGGAGAGATGTTGAGGTACTGGAATGTTTCCAGAGAAGGGCAACGAAGCTGGTGAGGAGCCTGGAGCACAAGCCCTGTGAGGAGAGGCTGAGGGAGCTGGGGTTGTTTAGCCTGGAGAGGAGGAGGCTCAGGGTTGACCTCATTTCTGTCTACAAGTACCCAAAGGGAGGTTGTAGCCAGGTGGGGGTTGGTCTCTTCTCCCAGGCAACCAGCAACAGAATGAGGTGAGACAGCCTTAAGTTGTGCTGGGGGAAGAATAGGCTGGATATTAGGAGGAAGTTCTTCACAGAGAGAGACTTTTGCCATTGGAATGGGCTGCCCAGGGAGTTGGTAGAGTCACTATCCCTGGAGGTGTGCAAGAAAAGACTGGGTGGAGCACTTAGTGCTATTGGATAGGGCTGGGTGATAGGTTGGACAGGATGATCTTGGTGGTCTCTTCCAACCTGGCTTATTCTATTCTATTCTATTCTATTCTATTCTATTCTATTCTATTCTATTCTATTCTATTCTATTCTATTCTATTCTATTCTATTCTATTCTATTCTATTCTATTCTATTCTATTCTATTCTATTCTATTCTATTCTATTCTATTCCCTCCATGAACAAATAAGAACATAAGCTTTGCTGGTTGTTTTGTTTGTCTCTCTGGGAAAGTGGAGGGAGAAGAGAGGGTAGCTTTGTGCCCTTGTAGGCAGCTTTATTTATATTTATTTCTGTATTATTTCTAATTTGTATATAATTGTAAATACATTGTCTATATATGCTTGTATATGTGCTGTAAATATAGTTTCATCTTACTTCCAATGCCTGAGCTGGTCTGGGAAATTTCAATAGCAGGATGGGGGGGGAAGTTTCTAACCCACCACACCTCTGAATGACCTCCTTGGACTGGTATTTGAATCACACTGGGGAAAAAATGCTAGCTAAAACTTAAAGGAGAAAAAGAAAATAAAAGTGTGATGTAATGTATGTGCTGACTGGACTTACTCCGCTGTGAATTTTCATCACAGGAGTCAGCAGCAGCTCAGTGCTGCCCACAGCCTAGGAGGGCCTGAAGAACCTGTACCCTGTGCCTGCTGTAGGAGCCAGCTTTGCAAAAGCAGTAGCACATGGAGGCTGATTTTCTTGGCTGCCTCTCCACTGTATTCAGCTCTACACTTGATCATGGTTGTTTGACCTTTAGTGTGCTGTTGTTTCACAGTGCTCCTTGTCACAGCCCATTTTGGACCTCAATGTGCAGACTTTCTGTGTAGCATCTGTGCTCCTCCAGTAGAGAGCACATGCTTAGTCTCCTTTGACTCACTTTCCAGGCCTCATTGGTTCTGAGCAGCAAATGAGGTGGAATCCCAGATTTCTTGGAGGGTTTAAATGGGTGATGTCCTGCTAGGCAGGAGAAACTTTGGGATGAAGAGACACAAAGCAAGATACACAGTGTGCTCTTAGCTGTGGCATGTGGTGCAGCTGATATCACCCTCCTCAGCATGGGATTTAGTCAACCACACTGGACACCAAGCATTTGGAGAAACCCACTGCAAACAACTAGCAAGGCTCAAAGATAGTGAGAGGATGGAGTTTTATAGCTTGAATAAGGGTGTGTCCTTGTCTTTCCCATGGTATAAAAGAGGAGGGCAGAGAGTCAGCCAGCCAGCTGGCTTTGCTTTGAGGTTCAGGACTCTGGCAAACAGGGAGACACAGTGGTGCTGAAGGGCAGCTACACAGTCCGTGTTGCCAGATGAAAATGAGAGAGCCATGTGGTGAACAAGAACATCACAGTGCTGAAAGCTTGGATTTTGGGAGGGCCAAGGTGACCACAGGACTTAAAGGTTTTAGCTCCTTCAAACAGCAAACAAATACAACAGAACAAAGCATGCACGTTTGCAAAGTGTTAAGTAGCATCTTCAGAGTAGGACTTGGCATTGCTTTTACTTGCTGTCACAGCCTTGTTTTATAGGACTCTGAAGCATGAGTGTGGGTTGCTTTTGAGGGCTTAACTTCCCTGGTGTTTGAAATGTCAAAATTTTTCCAGTCTGCAAGCAGTAGGTCTCATTCCTCCAGCTTGTGATGCATTCGTTTTTAATTCTTCATCGTTGTGTAGCTATACATCTGGCTGAGCAGAGGGTGAATTTCCACATCAAGACCACACAAAAGCCTGTCATTACATGCCTGTGGAGATGGCACAAGTGCATCGCTGCTGTCCCAATACAGTGCCAGTTCAAACACACAGGGACAGTAGTCTGGAGAGGGAGACTGCTTAAAAGACACAAAGGTTTTTTCCCATGCACATAGTAGGTTGAGACATTTGAACACTGGCATTAAACCAAAACAACATGCAAAGAGGTAGAGACTGAGACAAAAATTCCAGTTACTATCAATTCTGGTCACAGATAAGTGAGAGAAAGTGGTTTGCCTTGCTTCTACAGAGGTATACTCAGATCTAGAGCAGAGGGAGGGACTTTGAGAGCCCCCCAAGCAAGAAACAGTGTGGGAGGTACAGCAAAGGAGATTTCTCTTGCAGGGCTCTGGTTAACGATTTCCCTTGCAGGGCTTTGGTTAAGGCCTGCTCAAGCTAATAGTTGTTTGTCCTGGACTTTGTTAGGAGTTTCAGTCACTGAGCCATAGAAACAAGTAAAATCTGGTTTAGCCTCAAGTAGTTGGCTTTCAACTCACTGACAGTTTGTGGTGATACCATTTCTTTTCCAGATCAGCTCCCAAGATTGCATCACTGTTGCTGCTGAAAGTGGGTTTTTTCCCCCAAAATCTGACAGCAGAGTTCAGAACAGATTTCTTGACATCCAGACCAAGATTCTCAGTTAACTTAAACCTCTGGCTATTTAAGAATCCTAGTTATCCTCATCTTTTCACAGGCCAAAAGATTTAAGACTAAACTAGTAATCGTGGGTGTGAGCCTGTTCATTCGTGGTAGCTGGAGACAACACTGTGGCAATCTATTTTCTTTCATAAGTAGAAATTAAATTGAAAATTCCCCAAAACAGTTCTTACTCCATCTGGGATAACCTGAAGGAGGAATCTGTTTAGACGTCTGAAGACTGCATCCCCAACTCTAACAGGAGAACAATTCCAATTCAGACTGGAAGTGCCTTCCTTGTACGAAGAGGAAGGCACTTTGCAGTCTTGTTTTGAAACACACAGCTCCTCTGCAGTTCCCACTTCGGCTCATAACCAATCCACAACTGGAAGGGCTGAGAGCTAAAAAACAGGTAATTCAGCAGGCAATTAAAAACAACTCAGTTCCATGTGCTAAATGACTTGCAAAAGTGGATTACTGTATTTCCACTGAGTAGTGCATGTAGATTTTTGTGCCTAGGGGAACATCACTGAGATAATTGCCTTTCCATTTAGAATAAGTATGTTTCATTCTTTGCTGCTTAACTTGCTGGTTTTTAACAGACCCATCCCCGTTAATGTGAGAGAAGAGAGACTGCTCTTTAGGCACAAATGCGTGAAACAGGAAGAGAGCATCTGCCACTCGTGTTTCGCTGATGACATTCTAGGGTCTTTTCCAGTCTAAGCAGAGTTCACCTGCATAATTCTGAGACTCTGTTCACCTTGCATCATTTGCCAATATTAGACCAGATTTCCACACCCCCCCACCCCCCATTCAGCTAGCTCTGTGAAGCTTCTTTTCAGAATTTTCCACCTAAATCATCATTCACAATCGTGACTAACAGAAAGTAGTTTTTGTCGCCTGCATGTGTTGCTGTTTTATGGCTTGCAGGGAGCTTTTAGTCATTCATAACATTGTTTTGATTTGAATTAAATCTTTCTGAATGTGTATGTTTAAGCAACATTCTCCCCTCCTAATTATTGAAAGAACAGATTGAGAGAAATTCCTCTGTGTTACCAGGCAAGCCCTCCCAAGATGAAAAAATATATACAAATGATGGGGTGCAGGGAGTTAAAAAGGAAGGTTAGGTCTTGGGTGTCTCTATAAGAGCAATAACAGAGAGATGGAAAAAAATCAGAGAAGGCAGTAAAATACCAGCAAATGCAGCTTGACTTACCACTGGAAATACACTACCTAGAAACTCCTATTTCTTTTTATTTGAGAGTTTATTTGAAAGGAGCCTGAAAACTGTAAGCAAAGATGATGGCTTCTGCTGTAGGATTTCTGCTGGGTCCAGTGCAAGGGGGTTTTGTCACAGATCTCCAATTCCACTATCACTTTCTCCTCCTAATAGAAACAGCCAAAGGGGTACCAATCAGTTGATGGCTCAGATGAGAAGGGCTACCTATATATTGGGCAAATTCTCAGCTTACTATGGGAAATTTCATAGGCTCAATGAAGGCAGGTGTGGTGGATTGGATTTACCACCAAAATAAATCACCAGACTTGCTCAGAAGGTTTGGAAGCAAAATGAAGCTGTATTTACAAAAGCAAGCTAAAATATAGAAGTATAAAATGCAATGAATATGTACAGAATATATTTACATATATTTACAATTCAGAAACAACACAAGGACCCCCTTGAATTATTCCCCACCCCTCTGGTCAAGCCCAGAGAGGGCTACCAGCAACATCCTTCTCCCCTTACTTCCCTTCCCTTCCTGTTAAACCTCATGAAATTTAACAAGGCCAAGTGTAAGGT
>VWZI01003534.1:0-14427 GCA_013396835.1 Psilopogon haemacephalus | reverse complement strand
GGGAGGTTGTGTCTGCTCCCTCCCTGGATGTGTTCAAGGCCAGGCTCGATGAGGTCTTGAGCGACCTGATCTAGTGGGAGGTGTCCCTGCCTATGGTGGGGGGTTGGAACTGGATGATCTTTGAGGTCTCTTCCAACTTAGACCATTCTATGATTCTATGATTCTATGATTCCTGGTACCTCACAGACAAAATAGGCCAGTAGAGGGTCAGGAAAGAGATAAGGGAGTAATGCAAAGCAGAATTGCAGAGAGAAGAAGTGAAAGGGGAGAGAAAATTAGTTCATGCAGCAAACTTTATCCTAATCAGCAAGCAGATGGAACTATACAGACTTATCATTATTTTTCTTTTGTATGCAATCCCCTGTTTTATTTACCTTTTACTATTTTCTACTCAAAACCTCTGGAATTTTCTTGTTTACGAGTAAGAAGTAGGCTTTGGTGTTAGTTCTAAACTACAACAGCTGGAAGGTTCCTGAAGAGGTCAATCTCACAGCTCAAATGTAAGCTCAGTTGTACTTAGCCCCACCTGACAGATGTTACTCCAGCTTGTTCTTTAAAACTTTTCCTGATGGAGCTTCTTAATTTTTCTCAAGACAAGCTGCTCTAGATCTTTGTCCAAAGCTCATTAGAAAGCTTTTTCTCAGAACAAACCTAAGTGTTCCCCTGAGGCCATTAATTCTTTATCTGTGCCTAAGCACATGAAAGAGCAGTTTATTCTTTCCACTGTGCAGCCACCTTTTATGTATTTGAAGATCACTGGCATCTTTCCCTTCACTTTTCTTTAGTCTAAACATTTTCATTTCCTTCAACATTTCCTCACACGTCTTGTTTCTTAGACCTGGTTCTCATTGCTTTCCTCTCCACACCCTTCTTGGAGAATATTCCATAAAACTAGACAGAGCAGATCAACCAACATCATCACAACTAGAACCAACAGAGCAAAACGATTGTTTTTGTTCATGTTACGCGTGGCACTCCTGTGCATACCTCTTATAGCTGGGTGTTCTCTTCTCAGCAGTTTGTCATTACTGATGCAAGTTCATCCTGTAATCACTAAATCACTCTGCCTTTTAATGCAAACCCACTTCACAGCTGGTTGTTCTGTCCTGCATTTGAGTGGATGGTGTCTATAGATACACCAAGTAATGTGGTTGGCTCTAGCGGATCACAACTAATGTTTCTCCAGACTGAGTCCCCAGCTGGGCAACATTAATCTAAATTCCATGTCCAGTCCTTGAGATGGTTTACAGTCCTACACAGATTGATAGGTATCCGTGTAGTTGTGAAGTGTCTTATCTATCTCTTCAGCCATTAAGGGAATTAGTGCACAGCACCGGCTCCAGGAGAGATCCCTGGGGAACCCAGCTCAGTACCATCCCACAGGCTGACAGTGAATGACTGAGAAATATTATCTCACTATCTTCTGCTTCCTTTCTCTTTTTTCAGAGTTGTGAGAGGATGACAAGGCCATTGGCTGAGACCTGGCCTCAGGTTAAACTAACTGAACAGGACGTGGGAAACTGCTGGACGGGACGTGAAAAATTGCTGGACCTGAGAGATAACAATGTGAGAGAAGTCAACAGAAGTTAGAGAGAGCACTGTAAGGCAGGGCTGGATTTTGCAGGTTGTTAAGGAGGTGTTAAATGAGCAGTGGACAACAGTCACAGATAACTGGAGGGAAATAACTGGGAAATCTTTAGGGCAGTAGGACCTTGCAAGGCCAATACTGCATAGGTTGCCATGTCCAGGAACACCGTATAAAGACAACGTTACCTAAGTACCAGTATAAAAAGTATCAAATTTGGTGCAGATGGATAAAAACTTGGCCAAATTAAGTGAAAGTAATTAGGAGTGGGGTGAAGAAATGGAGCAAAAAGCAGGAGGATTACCAGATAGGAAAAGTGAGAATAAGATACACGAATCATGCAATAGGGGTTGCATGCCAGGCAGTCCTGAGCTTGATTACAGCTCATTACAGGCAATGTACCAGAGCTATTGCCCTGATCATACAATACAAGCCCAGCCTGCTGCTGTGATCAGAGGAAGAGGGGAAGGAGGGCTTCTTTCCATGGAAAATCCAGTAAACATCCAAAGACAAATCAAGCATTCTTGTGTCACTGGGTCCATGCCTATGCTAGTCTGATTTTCCAACAACTTTCTAGCACTCCTACAAAGCTTTTATTTTTTAACTTTATCAGTTATTTGAGCCTGTTTGCAGCATAAGTCCACAAGTAGATGTGTCAGTACAGTAAGGGCATATTGTGGTGTTGCTCAGGAGAGGCACCTATTTAAGATAGTCACTAAAGCCTCCATTCCATCAAACCTTGGCCCAACAGTAAAAGAAAATTGTTTTACACTATAGCCTTCTCCCAGCCAAAATTCAGCCCCTTCTGAGTTGAAAAGCTCTGTGTTCCTGCCTCTCATTTCCTCTGTCTCCTTTTATTCAGACATTTATTTATCATCAAAACCCAGAAACCTGGGAATTAACTTACTCTTTAGGCAGTGTATTTTCCTCTTTCAGATCTTTTGTACAACTAGGTGAGAATATTTCTCAGCCATTAATTTGTCTCCATGCAATTCATACTCACATTCTTTCTTTGTGTGATAGCTACTTCGCTTCACCCTCTGACATTTTATTAGTCCAAAATGGAAAACTCTGTCCCCACTGATGTTAAGAGGAATTCAGCTGTTGGTTTCACTGAAAATGCAATTTCAGAGAGTGATGCGACCGACTGCAGAAAGCTGTGCCCAGGCTCTCTGCATGCAGGGCGCTGTCAAGCTCATCACACACCACTTTCATTTTCCTCTTATCCATCTCAGAAATAGTCATAAGAATCAGTAACAGACTGGAAAGATGTGAGCCTTGATATTAACTATCTGCTTATATAGTTTCTCTGATGTTGGCTTCAGTTACCCATAATTGTGGGTCATGCTTTCCTGCCAAGTCACTGAGCAACTTCCTCTGTTTAAATAGAATACATAAGCCTCACTCTGTTCCAGAGTTCATGACTGTTTTGTAAAGTGTTTTATGATACAGTTGTTAAAGAATCCACCATCACAGTAACAGCTACAGACAAGGCTTCACTGTGGGCCTGGCTTCAAGCCCATTTAATTGAATGGAAGTTTTTCCATTGCTATCAGTGGATACATACATCAGGCTGCACCAAACATGTCGCTGTAATAACCACGCCGCCGTGTTTAGAGGGGCATGTCTAGTTAAGGCTTTCCTAGGAAAAAATCAGAGACTATGAACTAACTCTGTGCAGAGGATCCACAAAAGGTTTGTGCACCTCTGGGGCCCTTAAAATGCATTTTGAATTTGTATTTTCAGTCTTTGCACAGGTACTTGGCACGGGAGCCCTGTTTAATCATTACTCACAAATTCACACAAAAGGACCAAACTTCTTGTTGCCTTTCATCCATTATTTTCAGTCTCTGTGCATGTGAGATTTCACATCGGCTGCTGAAAGGTAAAACACCTAGGGTGTGTGACACACTCTTTCACCAGTGTTAGCTCAGGTCAGCTAAGTCACAGCTCTGCAATAATAAAGTAAAGCTGGACAATACACTCCAATTAGCTCCGGACTGCAGGCACTTCTGTACTGTAGGTTTAGCACGGGGACATGTCCCCACTATGTCTGTATCCTATGTGCGAGCATGCCACAGCTTTAGCAGCTGCCTTTCTGCAGAGAAAGCACTTCAGTGTAGTTCATGAGGAAAGAAATACAGTATTTTTGCATGCCGTTGGTTTGCATATGTGCACCATTCCCTTTGAGATTATTCTGGGTGCCATTTAACTCAGCAAGTGAAGCACTTACTGTGTAAAAGAGCATTTGGAAGATGGTGCCATTGGAGGCAGTTAAGGAAAAGGCAAGATCAGCACTTTGCATCCTATTTGATGGTGTCACATTAAAATCACAGTACCTTGTGAGGGATGTTAGAATTCAGAGCAGCTTCTTGATATCGTAATCTTAAGTCTCACAGAATAGATTTATTGTTAGAGGGAAGCATAATCTTTGTCTTAGATTCTTGACATGACTCAGCTGTTGTGTGCCTGTATGAATTGAAGTACATTCTTACTGTTCTTGTCCAAGGCAGTATAAGCTGAACATCTAGAAGCACTCAGATGAGATCCGTATCGTGCTGTAGAGATTGCATGTTACAAAAACAATGTCATTAAGTTCTCATACAAGCAAAGCTTCCCCCCTCCCTCCCATGCCCCCCACTCCTTTAGGTTCAAATTTATTCTTTGTAGCCTAACTCCAAGAAGTGACTGCTGCCAGGTGCTGCAGAACAAAGACTGGCCAATTTTAGAGTGTGCTGGATAAGAGGAAAGCTTTTTCTCAGTATTAGTTCAAAACACCAATTGGCCTAACTTCTGAAGCATGTGGGGAAAGAAAAGGGGAGAGGCTGCTCTTCCATAAATTCCCCTTAACATAGACCTGAAATTAATTTCGTTTCCCATATGAATGCAGAGATTTTTTTTTTTCTCTCCTATTAAAAATGATCATGAAGAAAAAATAATTGCAAACGGAAGATTTTAGGTCATTAAAAGGGCAGAAAAATCTCTCTGCTAGGGGAAACTGAACTGCAGCTAATGCTGAGTGATCAGTGCCCAGTTACCTTGGTCATCTGTTTTCCTAGAACTAACCTGGGAGCTCTTCCTATGGGAGTATCTGGTTTTTCTGTGGTAACTCTTACTGCTTGGGCCCGAGGGAGTTCAGCAAACTAATGCAATTGCTCTGTTTTATTTGCTGTGTTTCTGTTTTTTAAAGCAAAACAGCCTGTATTTCAAAATCTCCTTATAATGGATTTTAAAAGTAAAGAGAGTGGCTCAAAGTCCCTATTAACATGCTAGTTCAATTACAGTGTAATTAGCCAGAACTGTTACTTGTTGAAACCCTGAAGGGGTGCCATTCCCCTTCAGATTACTCCAGCAGCTCCATCTACTTGACAAGGACTTTGAAACAGAGACCATTTTCCCCTCACGCCTTTCAAACTGAAGACAGGGAATGAAACAGAGATGTGTTTGCCATTATGAACCAAGGAGTGGTGTAAAATAATGGGGGGGAAAAAAGTATAAAGCTGCCCTAAACAACCTGCATTTTGCTCTTCCAGGGCAGAATGAGACCACTGAGCAGACTCTGCTTTCTCTGTTGTAATGCTGCAGGCTGCCACTATCTTCCTTCATTTATGTCAGCCCAGAGAGAATGAGCCCCACTCCCCAGGCAAGCTTTATCTGCAGTTCATTTAAAAAGAGGCAGGTCTTCTCCTCTGCCCTAATTGAAAACAGACAGCCTCTCTTAATTGTGTGTTCTAACTCGTTCACATGCATTAACAGAGGAAATTGGAGAGGAACAGGGTCCTGTGTTGTCATTAATTTCCCATACTCGGAGGTCCATACATTGGGAAAGGAGGCTGTTTACATATATTATTTGTATTGTTCTGTTTCTGTGTGAAAAAACTGGACCCCAGGTATATTTTTTCTGCTCTAATTCTAGGCAAGTATGTACAAATATACTGTTGCAGGGTTTTTTTTGTTTTGCTTTGTTTTCTGAAAGGCACTGGTGGTTTTGGTTTNCTTCCCCTACCACCTTTCCCCCCTTTCCCCAGCTTTATCTCACCACCTCTTGATGCTGCAGATAAGCTGAAGATCAGAGAGATTAGTGGTAGGAGAAAAAATTAGTAGTTTTAGTGATTTTACTCTGAATTTAGCCAGCAAGACTGAGAGACAAAGGAGAAAGCAGCTGCAGTGCCCAATGGACAGAAGCCCTCTGCTAATCTCATTTGTTTTGGGAGCATCTCTTAAAACATTTTGCTTTTCCTTTCTCAGTAAAACTTGGTGAAGTGACACACTGTGTTTAACTCTCTCTCAGCCAATAGTCTAATTTCTCACTCAAATTCTCCAATTAGCTCAAACCAACACATATAGAAAGCCTTGTGATGCCAAAAGGTTACTGCAAAATTAATATTGCTCATAATTTTGCTCCTCTTCCTCAAAATACCCTTTTCATGTTTGGGTCCGACCACCTGCAAGGAATCCTACAGGAAAGTTGTCTATTTCGATTAAAATATTTGAAAGAGGTTGCCTGGGAGCACCACTCCCTGCTGGGAGGTGTGGCCAAGAACACCTGAATACCCTGCAAAGTGTCCTAGGAAAACCCTGCAGGTGTGGTGAGATGGTTTGGGAGTTACCTGCCCCCCCCCCCACTTTTGAATTCACCCAGACTAGACTCAGCCGGCTGGAAGTTAAGGAATGAAGCTTCATATTCACAGCTTAGCACAATATACAAGCAGACCTTTACAATATATTACAAATATTTATAGCTATATAGAGAAACATACAAGTTTAAAGTATTGTGGAAACACAATACCCTTCCCAGAAATCAGAGACCCCATGAGGGGCTCCCAACCACTCTTCCACTTTCTCCCACCCTTTCTCCAACCTTATCCCAGAATCTGCCTGACACGGAAAGTGAATTAGAAGGATTGGCGAGAGGGGGTTAGAGGCAGAATTGATTAGTTGGGTTACACAGATCCAGCTAGAAGCCAAGGAGAGAGAGGCCAATAGACAGAGCTCAGACGCAGTGCAACACTGTCCTATCCATGTTTATGTATTTGCTTTTTGTGCATCTCAGTAAAGCTATGACTGAAGTAGACATTACTGTAGTTTTCTTTTCACAGACGATAATCTAATTTTTCTCATTAAAATATTCCAATTAGCCTCAAAGCCTGCAGACATGGCTGGTGTCTTGCAACAGCAGGGTCTTGCAGTCTCAGGGGGGGAGCAGAGTTTCTCACAGAGCCTAGAGAGCATTTAGCAAGTGTTTTACACAATTTAGCGTTTAGGATTTAGCCCCTCCCCCCAAAGGTAAATTACCACACTACTCAGAATTTGGGTGTAAAGTGAAATTATTATTTATAAAGATAGGCTAAGTACAAAAGGTAATAAACATATATAAATATATATATATATATACACACATATACAAGTAGACAATAGCCCAGCTATGCTGCCCTGCACAAAGCTCAGGCAGCTCCTGGACAAAGCCCAGAATGCCCCAATATTATCTCTCTTTTCTTACCAGTAACCCAAACAATGATCAGTGTGGAGCAGGCAAGGCCGGAGGGAGAGATAGAGGGAAAAATAATCAGGCAAAAGAGAAAGAACACTCGGAACTCCCAACCATATAGAAAAATAAAAAACAATGAAATGGGGTAGATTTATCTCTTATATTTTGTTTGGTCCCTTTAGGGATGTACATCCCTTGGACTCTCCCGAATTCTCTGGCAAAATGCTATTTACAATTACTTTACAATTATTTACAATTAAGACACTAGTCTTAAAGTGTAACAGTAAGTTATAGTTACAGTCAGATGCTGGGAGCAGCACAAGGTTGAATCCCTTCAGCCACCATCCCTTGTCTGTGGAAGTTGTCAGGCACCGGCAGCTGTCCCCCAACCCAGGTTAAGCAGAGGGTCTCTGCGTCTCACCATGTCCCAGTAAGTAAATGTTTTAATGCTGCTTCTGCTTTTATATATGTTGGTGGGCCACCCTTCACATGTCTTCTGCTCCCCACCAAAGGCTTCCTCAGGCAGCTTTCTTGAAAAACACTCCTGTGAACCTGTAGGTGGTTCACTTTGAAGCACCTTGAAGAAGTTGCAAATTTTATTGTCCTCGCACTGTGAAGATACCATCACAACTTGTTTGCTTTCTTCTTCTTTCTTCCTCTTCTCCTGTTACTCTTCTCCATTTTCCAAACATGGGCATATCTGCCCACTTGAATATGTATGTACAATGCTCTCTTCTTAATTTGTCCTATAGCTCCTTTAAAACTACCCCTCTCAATTTAAGTTTGAAAGTGGTCTTAAACATTGGCAAGTTTGAACTTGAACTCTACAGCATTGGTCAGCTGGCTCCATTCAATCCAAAGCCTTCAGAAATTTCAGGACCATGAAGTGCACAGCCAGTCTGGATATGCTCAGGGGAAGCTGTGCCACAGCAGCTCCTGTGCACAGCCTCGCGTCACAGAGTCTGGTGTATGGGGTCCATATGGGGTCTGCTAGTGTCAGCAGCCTGTGGGCCCCCCTGCTACATTTCCCAGTTTTCCACCATGGAAGGCACAGGAGGTGGGTGCAGCACATGGGCCTAAGCTGTGTTTGTTTATATACCTATGCAATAAAAACGGTGATTTGGAACCCAGCTGCCTTTATGATTTCCTCATGCCACTAATGAGAAAGGCTTCCAGTGTGCTATTAATTATTATCAAGTCTGAATGAAAAATAAATTCATAGCTCATGGATAGGTGTCACATGCACTTGATTTAGAGAGGTGACAGCATGTCCCCTCTTTCAGACTCAGACTCACATCTGGATAAAGATACACAGCTTGAGCAAATTCCTCCTAGCCACTGTTAGCACAGAAAAACTTGACGGTTGAAGAAGGGGTTGGACTGAGAGGGAAAGCTTTCTGTAGTAACTCTAGCCTGAGCTCATGTATGCTTATTTCTGGAAGTGAATACACAGTTGAAAAGTTGGGGTTTCCCCCCAAATGTATTTTAAAATAACTTTGGTCCAGATCTCTTCTGCCTCCAGCTTAAAAACTTCAACAAATAAACATCAGCACAAGGGTGAGAAATCCCCTCTTCAGCCAGCAGCTTCAGAAGGTTTACATCCTACAAAATCATAAATGTACTGATGTGCTGGTTGGAACTAATTGGAGGATTTGAATGAGAAATGAGCCTATAGGCTGAGAAAGGAAAACACTGATGATGCTACTTCACTCAGGTTTACTGAGAAAGAAAAAAAAATGTTTAAGAGTTGTAACCCAAATGTAGATAAGTCATACTGCTTTGGGTTGTGGCTGCTGCTGCATGGCTCTCTCTCTCCCTGCTTTCGTAGCTGGATCTGAATAATTTCACTATCTTCTTTCCTGCTGCTAATCCCCCCGGCCAATCTAACTTCTCTTATCTGCTGCATGAAACAGATGCCGAGATAAGATTGGGAAGGGGGGAAGGTGGTAGGGTGGTTAAAAGCCCCTCTTAGGGACTTGGATCTCTGAGAGGGGTGTGGTGCTTCTGTATTACCTTTTCACTGTGTAGATGTATCTGTAAATATCTGTTATACATTCTAAATATCTGCTTGTATCTTGTGCAAAGCTGTAAATATAAAGCTTCATTTGTTAACTTCCAGCTGACTGAGTCCTAGCCTGGGTTCTTTGAAAGGAGGGGCGGGGGGGTAACTGCTGAACCACCGCAACCGAACACAAAGCTACATTGAAGTTGTACAAAACAGCAATAAAACTTCTATTTAGCATTTTGAGTCTATATTTGTACCTCCAGTGTTTCCGTATCTAGGCAGCTCTCAGTCTTGGGTGCTTTCAGAGTCAGATAAATCTGAGCTATTTGAAAGTCACCATAGGACTTGGAATCTTGATTCAATGCATTGAATGTGCTTAAGCAGAAATAGAAATTGCTTTTAATTGCAATCAGGCATCTGTACATACCAAAGTCACCGCAATATGCTAAGGAGTATGCTAATGTGCCCCAGCATGTGCTGATGCAGTGACACCAAGATGGAGAGAAAGACAGAGATTTTTGGGACAGGAGACAAGATTCTGGACTTCACTGAAGGTAGCAGAAATTTGCTTCACCATGTAGCAGTCAGGCCTCAGGAACTGTGGGGTCTTCTGAGGCTTTCTTCTGGCTCTCTGATGTGAGTGGTGCAGGGGCTCTCATCTGCACAAAAACTCTGCTACAACCATAGAAGGCATTTCGCAGCTCCTCTCGCAGCCTTTGTTGTAGTGTCTCTTCCAGGATTCTATTCACCAAATAGTGGGTGGTTTGGCAATGCACATAACCAAGGCAGAGTCTGTTGGAAAACTGCTGCTTACCAGGTGACGTTTCTGGAAGCCAGTGAAACTGGAACCCTGCTTTCAAGGTTGTCCTGGACCACCAAAATGGACAACGTTTGAATTATTACCTGCGCTCCTTCCAGGTCTACCGAAGCACATGAGAAAGAAACATGCCTTCACTGTTATGGTTAACTGAAGAGTTATTGATGGGAATTTGAAAGCAATTTGTCAGGTGGGGATTTGGGGAACCAAAAGAGGCAAAAGATTTAAAGCAAGTCTGCTGGACATTGGCCAATCATGTAGACCAAGAGTTCAAAGTGGGTGGTCTTGGTAAAGAGCCAGTCGAAATAGGGCCAGGAGATGGTGTCATCCTTGATTCCAATGCACTGATGTTTTGGCTTTCTAGTAAGGGTTATTTCTTCTCTTTATTCTGCAATTCAGCACAAATCTCTCTCTCTCATGTTCTAAAATCCATGAGATGACCCTTTCCACCCACCAGGTGCAATACAATTGAGCAGGAAAAAATGTAGCAAACTGCTAGAAATAACAGACAAAAGCCAGGTTGAAAATGAAGCATCACACCTACCAAGTTGTCCAAGTAGGAGAACTCTCAGAAAGGTGTTTAAAACAATCTTGAAAATTACAAAATTAGGCAACTTTACAATGTGGGATTTGACCCCACATTGAGCCTTTAAAACCTACCTTAAGGTGTTTGCAGGACTGGTGTAAGGCGGGTGTCACTGGAGTCTTAAGCCAAGCAGCTTGACATTTCCCTAGCAGAAAGAGTGATTTTCTAAATTTTAAAAGTTATTTATTCTTCATGTTTTCAGTAGAGGTTGGATAAGTGCATACAGATTTTGTAGCAGTTTTGAAGAATTGCCGAAACCTGATTCCAGCAGAGTTGAGCTGTGCTCTTCATTATGGTGTTGGCACTGTAGGGCTCTTCCCAACCACGGAGGTCCAAGGTGTGCCTCCCACTACCGAGTTTTGTCCTAGGTTACAAATGCATTTTGAAGACACTGAGTGATAAAGCCAGGCTAAGCAACATGCTAGACAAGCATGGTCATTTGCTCTGCCTTACCTGACTTCACTTGCAAACCAGAGTTTCCCATCTCTGAGATTACGATTAACTGACTGAAGGGGCAAGAATTTGGCTCTAAACTTGCATTTATTCCATAGATGGTTTTGTTCTTAACATATGTCACCTTGAAACCCTCAGGGTTTCAGATGTGTTTGAGTACAGTAGAAATTTTTGTTTGTTCCTGTAATTGAGAGTGCTCCTCTTTCTTGTTAGTTTACTGCTATGACATCATAAGGATTTTTGGGGTAGATACATAGGTGAATTGTGGTGGTGATTTGGGTTCCATACTATCTTTTTCAGGAAAAAATGTTGCACAGTACATCCAATGGTCTCTTTATGTTTTTTTAGAGGGGTGCAGCTACAGCTTTGCCGGCTACAAATAGGCAGAGCTGTCAAAGGCAGAAGATTTGCATTTCAAGCGTAAATACAATTGAAAAAGAGAAATGTTATTTTTCAGAGTCACAGATTGTGCCAGGTTGGAAGGCACCATCAAATGTCGTTTTGTCCAACCCTCCTGAAGTCAGCAGGAACACCTCTGACTACATCAGGATTCCCAAGACCACAACTCTGATCTTGAATGCCTCCAGGGATGGGTCTCAACCACATGCCTCAGCAATCTGTTCCAATATTTTACCACTCTCATTGTAAATAACTTCCTCCTTGTCTAATCTGGATCTACCCTGCTCCAGTTTAAGACCACTTTCCATCACCCTATTGCCACAAGTCTTTCAAACAGTCCTTCCCCAGCCTTCCTGTAGGTCTCCTTCAGACACTGAAATGTAGGTATATGGTCTCTTCGAAGCCTTCTCTTCTCCAGGCTGAACAGCCCCAATTTTTCAGCCTGTCTTCACAGGAGAGGTGCTCCAGCCTTCTAATCATCTTTGGGGCCCTCCTCTGGAACCGCTTGACCAGGTTCATGTCTCACTTGTGTTAGGGGCCCCAGAGCTGGACACAGTGCTTCAGGTGAGGTCTCACCAGAGCAGAGCAGAGTGGCAGGAGCACCTCACCTGACCTGCAGGACACACTTTTTTGATGCAGCCCAGGATGTGATTTGCCTTCTGGGCTGCAAAGGTACATTGTTGGCTCATGTCCAGCTTCTTACCCACAAGCAGTAGCCCCAGTTCCTTTTCTGCAGGGCTGCTCTCAATTCATCACTCCTCAGCCTGTATCAATATCAAGGGTTGCTGCAACACAGGTGCAGGATCTTACACTTTCTCTCACTGAACCTCATTAGATTTTCCTCAACCCATCTCTCCAGCATGTCCAGTTCCCTCTGGATGCATCCTGTCCTTCAGTCTTATCAACTGCACCACTCAGCTTGGTGTCATCTGCAAATTTGCTGAGAGTGCACTCAATCTGGCTGTCTTGGTGAAGATATTGAAGAGTACTGCTCCCAATACAGACCCTTGAGGCACACCAGTTGTCACCCATCTCCATCTGGATATCGAACTACCCTTTGTATGCAATCGTCCATCCTATTTCTTACCCACTGGACAGTCCACACATGAAATCCATATCTCTCCAGCTTAGAAAGAAGGATGTTGTGGGGGACTGTGTCAAAGGCTTTACATAAGTCCAGATAGATGATGCCTGTTGGTCTTCCCTTGCCCACTGATGTAGTTACACCATCATAGAAAGCCAGCAGATTGGTCAGGCAAGACTTGCCCTTGGGGAAGCCATGTTGGGTGTCTCAAATCACCTCCCAGTCTTCCATGTGGTCCATTACAGATTCCAGCAGGGTATGTTCCATGATCTTCACAGGCACAGAAGCTGGTAATTTCCAGGGTCTTCTTTTTCACTCTTCTGTAAAAATTGGTATAATTCCCTTCTTCCAGTCTCCAAGGACTTAATCTGAATGCCACGACTTTTCAAATATCATGGAGAGTGGCTTTGCAACTACATTAGACAATTCCTTTGGAACTCTGGGATGCATCTCATCAAGTCCCATAGATTTATGTATGTTGCGTTTCCCCGGGTGGTCCTAGACTTCCCTTATGGTGGAAGGGACTTTACCCCACTGGTCCACGCCTAGTATTCCTCTTTAGTTCTTCAAAATCACCTTTAAATATCAAGACTAGATATAGAGAATTTCAGAAGAGCTTACTGGGTGCTTCTTAGGACTAAGAAAACAAGTGATTTGTATTTACATCAGAAAAAAAAATAATCAGCTCAAAATACCTTTGGAGTGAATGAAGTTATGAAAGATTTCAATTTTTTTCCCTGAGAGATAAAATAAGAAAATAAGAACAAAAAAAAAAAAAAATTCTGCACAGAAATAACCCCTTCAACCTGAAAAAGAGGCTGATTTTTGCACTTGTGGAAGAAAACCAATAAAAAGGAGAACAAAGGCATTACAAACTATGAGAAGCAACCTATCCATTTTCTAACTATTTCAGGGCTGAAAGGACTCAGTCGTATGTGAGTAAATTTTGTTCTTTTCCTTCCTCTTCTTGAGGAGAGTTGACTCCCACCTCCCAACCTCTAGGCAGTTTCATTAGTCTCTTCCCCAAAGAAATGTATTTCCAGCCCAGACAGTTCTAAAGCCACTAGATGAATCCAGGAAGACCAAGGTCACATTTTAAAAATGCATTTACTATTTACCATAATATTTACATGACTCTGCCCTAGTCTAGCACAGAGTCTTACAAATATCACTCATCCAATGTGTTAAATGTCTGTTTTTATGCTACTTTCCCATGTTCTGAAGAGTGAAAGCAAGTAAGTCTAACTGAACTGCTGTCTGCGAAGGTGGGTTTAAAATGTCTCTTCAACCACTGAGGGCTTTCAGTGGGACTGGATTGGCCAGGCATAGGTAGAAACCAGGCCATGTCATGAGTTCATCCAAAAGTGACCAAAGGGGATCAAATATCACAGAATCACAGAAATATTCAGCTTGTAAAAGACTCTTGAGATCCTTGAGTCCAACTGATATCCCTACTCTACAAGGTTCACCCTAAACCAGACCCCCAGGCACCACATCCAAACGACTTTTAAACACATCCAAGGTTGGTGACTCCACCACCTCTCTGTCCAATCCAATACCTGACCACTCTTTCTGCGAAAAAATATTTCCTAGTATCTAGTCTCAACCTATCCAAATGCAGCTTAAGGCTTTTCCCTCTTGTTCTATTGCTAATCACCTGGAAGAAGAGACCAACATCAACCTCTCCACAATGTTCTTTCAGGTAGATGTAGACAGTGATGAGGTCTCCCCTCAGCCTCCTCTTTTTAAAATTAACAACCCCAGCTCCTTCAGTTGCTAACACCTTCAGTCCTGACATCACAAAGCAGGAAAAACCTCTCCCCCCAGCCCCCCCCCCTTTTTTTTTCCCTTGAGGTGATTTTTACATTTGTACAGAATGGAAATCAAGAGAGAGGGCATTTGGTAGTCATTCTGCTTTGAACACCAAGATGCCTCACGGTGGTGCTGAATTTCCAGGGGGAGAAAAATCCCACAAACCAGAACAAAACAACAAATAAAACAAACAAACAA
>VWZI01003533.1:5362-21794 GCA_013396835.1 Psilopogon haemacephalus | reverse complement strand
AGCCCCAACTCTTTCAGGCTGTGCTCACAGCAGAGCTGCTGCAGCCCTCTCAGCATCCTCGGGGCCCTTCTCTGCACACCTCCAGCATCTCCACATCCCTCTTGTCCCAGGGGCTCCAGCACTGGATGCACTACTCCAGGTGGGCTCTCAGCAGAGCACAGCAGAGGGGCACAATCACCTCCCTGGCCCTGCTGCCCACACTGCTCCTGCTACAGCCCAGCCTCTGCTTGCCTTTCTGCCCTGCAAGTGCACACTGCTGCCTCATGCAGAGCTTCTCCTGCCCCAGCACCCCCAAGTCCCTCTCCTCAGGGCTGCTCTCCAGCCACTCCCTGCCCAGCCTGCATTGGTGCTTGCCATTGCCTCCACCCAGCTGCAGGACCTTGCCCTTGGCCTTGTTGAAGCTCCTGAGCTTGGCTTGTGCCCACCTCTGCAGCCTGCCCAGGTCCCTCTGGATGCCATCCCTGCCGTCCAGCCTTGGTGCTGCCCCACACAGCTTGGGGTGCTCAGCAAACTTGCTGAGGCTGCACTCAGTGCCTCTGCCCATGGCACCCACAGAGATGTCCCTGCCCTGCCTGCATTGGTGCTTGGCATTGCCTCCACCCAGCTGCATACAGACCTCTCCTCCTGCTCGGTTTTCCAGCAGCCTTTTTGGTGTGTGCGTCAGGGATGGGGAAGGGGCTTGGGTGCCCACCTGGCCGTGGCAGGGTGGCCAAAGCTGCCCTGGCAGAGGGAGGACCCCGGGCTGGGGCCGTGCATGCAAGCGAGCGGCGCAGGGGAAGGTTGAGCGGTGGCGCCGGCAGGGAAGGTTGGTTGGAGCTCTTGAGCAAACAGCTGGCTCCTTATCAGCGCTTCCCACCGAGCTGGGGGCAGACTGCTCTGGCGGGAGAAGGTTTGGGAAGAGCAGGAGATGGAGGGGGGGTGGTGTGGGAACGGCTTCAGCCCTGGGTTCTTCCCGCAGAAATCTGGCGCTGGGCGTTCGTTAGCGGGAGGAAGGAGCCAGGCCCCCGGCCAAGTGGTTGTGCTTGGCATTTCCTCGAATTCCTTGGGGCTGAGGGACCTTTGCTTAATAAACCCACACGGCTGGGAAGCCAAAGGTGCAAGCTGTGTCATGAGGAAAACAGGAGTAATGATGATAATTTGAAATGAACCCACCCCGGAGCCTGTGTCTGGGGAAAGAGAATTTTACAAGGAGGGGGAGTGAAAGGGAGAAGAAAAAAACCACCCCAAAAGTGTCTGGGGAAAGAGAATTTTACAGGGGGGAGTGAAAGGGAGAAGAAAAAAACCACCCCAAAGTCTCTGGGAAAAGAGAATTTTACAGGGGGGGAGTGAAAGGGAGAAGGAAAAACCCACCCCAAAAGTGTCTGGGGAAAGAGAATTTTACAGGGGGGGAGTGAAAGGGAAAAGCCACCCCAAAAGTGTCTGGGGAAAGAGAACTTTACAGAGGGGAGTGAAAAGTCTCTGGGGGAAAAGAACTTCACAGGAGGGAGTGAAAGAAAAAGAAAAATCCACCCCAAAGTGTCTGGGGAAAGAGAACTTTACAGAGGGGAGTGAAAAGTCTCAGGGGGAAAAGAACTTTACAGGAGGGAATGAAAGAAAAAGGAAAATCCACCCCAAAGTGTCTGGGGAAAGAGAACTTTACAGAGGGGAGTGAAAAGTCTCAGGGGGAAAAGAACTTTACAGGAGGGAATGAAAGAAAAAGGAAAATCCACCCCAAAGTGTCTGGGGAAAGAGAACTTTACAGAGGGGAGTGAAAAGTCTCAGGGGGAAAAGAACTTTACAGGAGGGAATGAAAGAAAAAGGAAAATCCACCCCAAAGTCTCTGGGGAACGAGAATTTTACAGGGGGGGGGGAAAGGGGAAAAAAAAAAAAAACAACCCCCCCCAAGCTTGTGGGGAAAGAGAATTTTACAGGGGGGAGTGAAAGGGGAAAAAAAATAAAAACAAACCACCTCAGAAGTCTCTGGGGAAAGAGAATTTCACAGGGGGGGAGTGAAAGAAAACAAACCACAAGAAAGACAGGATGGTATTGAAGGAGAAAAATGAGTTTATTGTTCCTGCTTGCAGGAAGAAAGAACAGGGCTAGGGAGCACCAGGATGGGGGCAAGGGCAGCGGAGAGGGGGGAGGGCTGGATGAGCATAGGATCAGTCAGGGTTAGAAGGGACCACAGGGATCAGCCAGTTCTGACCCCCCTGCCATGCCCAGGGACACCCTTCCAACCTAAACCATTCTATGATTCTGTGAACATCTTCCTCAGCTCCTTCAGTACCTGTTTGAGAGGTTGCAGTAGATGATCTCCGAGGTCCCTTCCAACCTCAGCCGCTGCAGGATTCTACCAAAAACGAGGCAGAATATTTCTCTGGTGGAAGAGTTGGGAGGGGGGTGATGGTGGGAGGGGGGGATGCTGTTATCCTGAGGACCCCATGTCAACAGAGTTCTCTTGCTCCCCTGGGTGCCTGCTGCAGAAAACACCACGGCCAACGTGTCGAGCGAGGCGGAGCGCAAGGCGCAGCGCTACTACCAAGCCTGCATGAACGAGAGCAAGATCGAGGAGCTTCGTGCCACCCCCTTGGTGGAGCTCATCCAAAAGGTCTGTCCCTTTACTGCCAGCCACCAGTACAGCTTGGGGTGGGGTGAGGCTGCCCTGCTGGAAAGCAGCTGAGTGGAGGAAAGAGCTCGGAGCGTTGGTGCGGGCAGCGAGCGGTGCATGGAGCAGCGATGTGCCCTGCTGGCATCCTGGGGTGCGTGGGGAAAAGTGTGGCCAGCCAAGACTAGGGAAGGTTCTGCTCCCCCTCTCTGCTCTGCCCTGCTGAGACCACACCTGCAGTGCTGTGTCCAGTTTAGAATCCTAGAGTCAGTCAGGGTTGGAAGGGAGCACAAGGAGCAGCCAGTTCCAACCCCCCCTGCCATGCCCAGGGACACCCTACCCTAGAGCAGCCTCACCACAGCCTCTGCCAGCCTGGCCAAAAACACCTCCAGGGATCTGGCCCCAAACACCTCCCTGCAGGGGCAACCCATTCCAGCCTCTCACCACTCTCCTGCTCAGCAACTTCCTCCTCACCTCCAGCCTCAATCTCCTCACCTCCACCTTTGCTCCATTCCCCCCACTCCTCTCACTCCCTCACACCCTCAAAAGTCCCTCCCCAGCTTTTTTGTAACCCCCTTCAGATGCAGGAAGGCCACCAGAAGGTCCCCTGGGAGCCTCCTCTTCTGCAGCCTGCACAGCCCCAACTCTTTCAGGCTGTGCTCACAGCAGAGCTGCTGCAGCCCTCTGAGCATCCTCGGGGCCCTTCTCTGCACACCTCCAGCATCTCCACATCCCTCTTGTCCCAGGGGCTCCAGCACTGGACACTCCTCAGTTCAAAAGAGAGAGAGGGACCTGCTGGAAAGGGTCCAGCAGAGAGCCATGAGGATGACTGTGGGAATTAAGCCCCCAGGAGAGAGCCCTGGGGGTGGTTAGCCTGGAGAAGAGAAGACTGAGAGGGGATCTGATCCATGTGTGCAAATACCTTGAGGGGTGGGGGTCAGTGGCTGGGGCCAAACTCTTTTGGGTGGTCAGCAGCAATCAGCCAAGGAGCAACAGCTCCAAAGTGGAACAGAGAAGGTTTCAGCTCAACATGAGGAGAAACTTCTTCACAGTGAGGGTGGCAGAGCCCTGGAGCAGGCTGCCCAGAGAGGTTGTGGAGTCTCCTTCTCTGGAGGCTTTCTAAACCTGCCTGGATGCATTCCTGTGCCAACTGCCCTGGGTGAGGCTGGGTTGGACTAGATGATCTCTGGAAGTTCCTTCCAACCTCTGAAGTTCTGTGATTCTGTGAAATGGGAGGAAAAGTTCATTCATGGGCAACCCCAGCACCTTCCAGGCCCCCTTGCTGCTGGGGAAGAGCATCCCCCAGAGCAGCTGGACACAGAGAGGTGCTGGGGTTGAGAGCCTCTCCTGGGCTTTCTAGCCCCATTGTGAGATGGTTTCCCTCAGGATGGGTATTGGGAGGTGTTCAACCATCTCCAGATCATTGAGGCTCACCTTTTCCAGTTGGCCAGGCATTGGAAATGCTTTCCAGTGAGGGTGGGGAGACACTGGAACAGGTTGCAGAGGGAGGTTGTGGGTGCTCTCTCCCTGGAGGTGTTCAAGGCCAGGTTGGATGAGGCTTGGAGCAACCTGGGCTGGCAGGAGGTGTCCTTGCTCATGGTAGGGAGGTCCAAACTGGATGATCTGTAAGGTCTCTTCCAACCTAAGCCACTCTACCAATGCATGGAACAGGCTGCCCAGGGAGGCTGTGGCTGCTCCCTTCCTGGAGGTGTTCAAAGCCATGTTGAATGAGGCTTGGAGCAACCTGGGCTGGCAGGATGTGTCCTTGCCCATGGTAGGGAGGTCCAAACTGGATGACCTTTAAGATCTCTTCCAACCTAAACCAATCTATGAAGGTGGTGGAGCCGCGAGCAGATGTGGCACGTCGGGACATGGTCCTAGTGGCCACGGAGGTGTGGGGTGGAAGGTTGGACTCAGCGATCTTAGAGGTCCAACCTTAAAGATCCTCTGCCTTTAGTCGACACCTGTCTGCTGTCTGTCCCCAGCTGGGTGGCTGGAACATCACGGGGCCCTGGGCGGGCGACAACTTCAACGCGACGCTGCGGGAGGTGACAGCTCACTACCGCACCTCCCCCTTCTTCTCCGTCTACGTCAGCGCCGACTCCAAGAACTCCAACAGCAATGTCATCCAGGTGGATCAGTCGGGGCTGGGCCTGCCCTCCCGGGACTACTACCTCAACAAGACGGAGAACGAGAAGGTGAGGGCCACGGGGCAGAGGGGGCGGCGGATGGGTGGCACCCAACGGGCCCATCCCCACCCTGTCCCACCACCTAGGTGCTCGCTGGGTACCTGAGCTACGTGGTGCAGTTGGGGATGTTCCTGGAAGGCATCCACCATGTCCATCCTCACCCTGTCCCACCACCTAGGTGCTCGCTGGGTACCTGAGCTATGTGGTGCAGCTGGCACCCACCATGCCCATCCCCACCCTGTCCCACCACCTAGGTGCTCGCTGGGTACCTGAGCTACGTGGTGCAGTTGGGGATGTTCCTGGAAGGCACCCACCATGCCCATCCCCACCCTGTCCCACCACCTGGGTGCTTGCTGGGTACTTGAGCTACATGGTGCAGCTGGCACCCACCGTGGTGATCCCCACCCTGTCCCACCACCTAGGTGCTCACTGGGTACCTGAACTACATGATGCAGCTGGAGATGTTTCTAGGAGGCACCCCCCATGTCCATCCCCCCCCTGCCCCACCACCTAGGTGCTCACTGGGTACCTGAACTACATGATGCAGCTGGAGATGTTTCTAGGAGGCACCCCCCATGTCCATCCCCCCCCTGCCCCACCACCTAGGTGCTCACTGGGTACCTGAACTACATGATGCAGCTGGAGATGTTTCTAGGAGGCACCCACCATGTCCATCCCCACCCTGCCCCACCACCTAGGTGCTTGCTGGGTACCTGAGCTATATGGTGCAGCTGGCACTCACCATGCCCATCTTCACTCTGTCCCACCACCTAGGTGCTCACTGGGTACCTGAACTACATGATGCAGCTGGAGATGTTTCTAGGAGGCACCCACCATGTCCATCCCCACCCTGCCCCACCACCTAGGTGCTCACTGGGTACCTGAGCTACATGGTGCAGCTGGAGATGTTCCTGGGTGGCATCCACTGCGCCCATCCCCACCCTGTCCCACCACTTAGGTGCTTGCTGGGTACCTAAGCTACATGGTGCAACTGGAGGTGTTCCTAGGAGGCACCTACCATGTCCATCTCACCCTGTCCCACCACTTAGGTGCTTGCTGGGTACCTAAGCTACATGGTGCAACTGGAGGTGTTCCTAGGAGGCACCTACCATGTCCATCTCACCCTGTCCCACCACTTAGGTGCTTGCTGGGTACCTAAGCTACATGGTGCAACTGGAGGTGTTCCTAGGAGGCACCTACCATGTCCATCTCACCCTGTCCCACCACCTAGGTGCTTGCTGGGTACCTGAACTACATGGTGCAGCTGGGGATGTTCCTGGGAGGCACCGACGAGGAGTCGACGCGGCAGCAGATGCAGCAGATCTTGGACTTCGAGACGGCGTTGGCCAACATCACCATCCCGCAGGAGAAGCACCGGGATGAGGAGGTCATCTACCATAAAATGACAGCTGGAGAGCTGAAGGTAGGGCTGGAGCTGGTGGAGCTTCCTTGCTCCGAAGTGGCTTTGGGAAGGGGGTGAGGCAGCTCCTCTGAGGAAGCTTGGTGTTGGCCAACGCCTCTGAGGAAGCTCTTGTGCAATGGCTTGGCTGTGTCCTCCTCGGGGAGATCCCACCCTGACTCATTCCTCCCAGCCTCTGGACCACCCCCAAGGCCAGCAGCATGCCCTGCTGCAGCGCTGATGCTGGCCCAGCACTGGTGCCCAAGGTCAAGCTGTGGACGTCAGCCTGGTCACCTCCCCAGTGTCCCCAGAGGGGTTGTGTCAACATTTTTGACACCCGCCCCACTTTCTTTTTTCCTCTGTGGGAGGAAATTGTTTACTCTCCTCTGACCTTTGGAGGATGCTGCTGTTATGGGAACCGATCTCTGCAGCCAGCATCAAGCCCTTGGCTGAGGGATCCAGCTGAAGCCCATGGCTGAGGGGGGTCCAGCTGAAGCCCATGGCTGAGGAGGTCCAGCTGAAGCCCTCGGCTGAGGGGGGTCCAGCTGAAGCCCTCGGCTGAGGGGGGTCCAGCTGAAGCCCATGGCTGAGGGGGGTCCAGCTGAAGCCCATGGCTGAGGGGGGTCCAGCTGAAGCCCATGGCTGAGGGGGGTTCAGCTGAAGCCCTCGGCTGAGGGTGGGTCCAGCCGAAGCCCTCGGCTGAGGGGGGTCCAGCTGAAGCCCATGGCTGAGGGGGGTCCAGCTGAAGCCCATGGCTGAGGGGGGTCCAGCTGAAGCCCATGGCTGAGGGGGGTTCAGCTGAAGCCCTCGGCTGAGGGTGGGTCCAGCTGAAGCCCTCGGCTGAGGGTGGGTCCAGCTGAAGCCCTCGGCTGAGGGGGGTCCAGCTGAGGCCTCAGCTTCCAGCTTGGAAGTGGTTGCCACCTCCCTCTGCTGGTCTTTGAGTCCACAGCAGCAGCGTGGCTTTTGCAGGAGCTGGCTCCAGCCGTGGACTGGATGCCCTTCCTCTCCACGGTCTTCTACCCCGTGGAGCTCAACGAGTCAGAGCCCGTCGTGGTCTATGCCAAAGAGTACCTGGAGCAGGTCTCCGACCTCATCCTGGCCACCGATAAGTGGTGAGAGCCCCCAGCCCGCGCAGGGAAGGGTTCCCAGGGTGGGCAGGTTTGGTTCTGCTGCCTGCTCACCACCTCTCTCCCTGCAGCCTTCTCAACAACTACATGATCTGGAACCTGGTGCGGAAAACCAGCCCCTTCCTGGACCAGCGCTTCCAGGACGCCGAGGAGAAGTTCATGGAAGTGATGTATGGGACAAAGAAGGTGAGGGCAGGGCCCCTGGAGCACCGTCAAACCGACAGCAGTTGGTCCCCATCAGCTTGCATCCAAAAGAAATGGGGATGTGGGGCAGAGTTTGGGATGGCAACTCTGGCACGGAAGGATGGATGCGAAGCTCATCTCCCAGTGGGAATCATAGAATCCAAGAATCAGTCAGGGTTGGGAGGGGACCACAAGGATCATAGAATCCAAGAATCAGTCAAGGTTGGAAGGGAGGGACCACAAGGATCATAGAATCAGTCAGGGTTGGAAGGGACCACAAGGATCATAGAATCCAAGAATCAGTCAGGGTTGGAAGGGAGGGACCACAAGGATCATCTAGTTCCAACCCCCCTGCCATGCTCAGGGACACCCTACCCTAGATTAGGCTGGCCAGAGCCTCGTCTAGCCTTGCCTCAAACACCTCCAGGGAAGTGGCCCCAACCACCACCCCCTGGGCAACAGAATGGGGGAGGTCAGGGGGCTTTGGCCATGCCATGAGTGACAACAACCTCTTGTCCCACTCAGACCTGCCTCCCACGCTGGAAGTTCTGCATCAGTGACACGGACAACAACCTGGGCTTTGCCCTGGGGGCCATGTTCGTCAAGGCCACCTTTGCAGAAGACAGCAAGCAGGTGGTAGGTCCCCGAGCAGGCAGTGGGCAAGCTACCACGACAGGGCATGGTTGGGGGCAACCAATATTTCCCTGCCCACCTGTGGTCCTCCACATCTCCATCCGCTGGGCTTCTCAGCAGCGTGCATGGCCTCAGCATCCTGCCCTCTTCCTCTCCACCAAGGTGAGGAGTCTTTGAGTTGTCTGGGGTGGGACACCTGATGTTGGCCCACCTTGTTTTGTCCAGGCAGAGGAGATGATTGCAGAGATTAAAACAGCCTTCGAGGAAAGCTTGGAGAGCCTGCAGTGGATGGATGAGGAGACAAGGAGATCGGCCAAAGAGAAGGTGAGGCACTGGTGGCAGCACCAGGGAGGAGAGGGTGATGGTTGGAGGTTGGTGGAGCTGGGTGAGCCCATCCTGCCCTCACCAAACCCACCCGGGTCCTTGTCACCCCTCAGGCAGATGCCATCTACAACATGATTGGCTACCCCAAGTTCATCATGGACCCCAAGGAGCTGGATAAAGTCTTTAACGATGTGAGTTGGTTAGGTAGGATTCCAGGGGCTCCTGTTGCCCCTTGCACCTGCAGAGTGTGTCCATCACCACGGGCTCAGAGCAGCCCTGGTTTCCTCCAGAAGGGTCCCGGGGTTTGCCAGAGAGCTGGAGGTCCATCTGGGGTGGCTGTGGCTCTCAGGATCTCTGCCTGGGAAGAGGAGGAGCTGGTGTGTAAAGGGTGACTCATTGCCCTCCTGAGACTCCGCAGATGTTGGAGAGGAGGAGACCCAAGAGCGGCTGCAACTCAGCTGGCTCGGGAGGCTCCAACCGTGACGACGGAGGGTGGGGCAGAGCTGAGCCGCTGGCTGATCACCACCACACCTCGTTCCTTGCAGTACGAGGCCGTGCCCGACCTCTACTTCGAGAACGTGATGCAGTTCTACAACTTCTCAGCCAGGGTCACCGCCGACCAGCTCCGCAAGCCCCCGAACCGCGACCAGTAAGTCCTGCGCTCGGCAGGGATGCCACAGCACCTGCAGTGCCCAGGCTTGGTGCATCCCTCCCACCCCACACCGTGCTGCTGCTCGGGGAGGGGGTTAAATGTGGGCTTCTGGCTGTGCACCCTGAGCAACAGGTTGGCGCTGACCTGGCGTTGGCTGCGTCCCTCTCCCCGCAGGTGGAGCATGACCCCTCCGACGGTCAATGCCTACTACTCGCCCACCAAGAACGAGATCGTCTTCCCTGCTGGCATCCTCCAGGCCCCTTTTTATACCCGCGCATCTCCCAAGTAAGAGCCCAGGCAGGATTCCCACCTTTCCTCCTGTGTTGGTTTCAGCTAATTGGAGAATTTGAGTGAGAAATTAGACTATTGGCTGAGAGAGAGTTAAACGCAGTGTGGAACTTCACCGAGTTTCACTGAGGAAGAAAAAAAAGTTGTTTTTAAGAAGTGTTCTCGAAACAACCAGAGTAGCAGTTTGCTTCTGTCTGTTTGGCACTGCGGTTGCTTTCTCCTTTGTCTCTCTGTCTTTTAGCTAATTTAGAGTAAAATCACTAAAACTACTAATTCCTTCTTGCCACTAACCNGGGGGAGTTTGGTTACCCTCTCTTGGGGATTTTGGTCTCCGGGAGGGGTGTGGTGTGTCTGTATTACATTTTCACTGTGTATATCTCTAAATATCTGTACTATCTTGTAAATATTTGCTTGTATATTGTGCATTGCTGTAAATACAAAGCTTCATTTATTAACTTCCAGTGTTTTTCTGAGTTTTAGCCGGGGTTTACAAAAGGTGGGGGTGGGGGGGGCAGGTAACTGCTAAACCCTCTAGACTTCCCCCGCCCCGCCACAAAGCTGAGGCTGAATTTCCTGGCTGTGTCGATGTCACCATCTCCTTTCCTGCAGGTCACTGAATTTTGGAGGCATCGGGGTGGTGGTTGGCCACGAGCTGACGCACGCCTTCGACGACCAAGGTACGGCCAGAGCCGGGCGGGCAGGCAGGCGGCTGGAGGGGCCGGCTGGGAGCGGTGCCCAAGCAGCTGCTCCGTGCTGTTGGCAGGCAGGGAGTACGACAAGGATGGCAACCTGCGGCCCTGGTGGAAGAACTCCTCGGTGGAGGCCTTCAAGAGGCAGACGGAGTGCATGGTGGAGCAGTACGGCAACTACACGGTCAACGGCGAGGCCGTCAACGGCAAGCACACCCTGGGCGAGAACATCGCCGACAACGGGGGGCTCAAGGCCGCCTACCGGGTAGGAGTGCGGCGCTGGCGAGAGGGGCTGGCGGCACAGGTGCACTGGCACTGGCACTGTGCCTTTCAGCCCCAGCGCCAGCACCGGCGCCATCCTTACTGCCCTGCCGGCACCGGCACTGTACATTACAGCCCCCGGCATCGCCACCATCCCTTATGGCCCTGCTGGCACTGGCACTGTACATTACAGCCCCCGGCATCGCCACCATCCCTTATGGCCCTGCTGGCACTGGCGCTGCACCTTACAGCCCCCACCAGCATCGGCACCATCCCTTATGGCCCCACGCCCGCATTGGTGCTGTCCCTTACTGGCCCCCCCAGCACCGGTGCTGTACCTTACAGCCCCCCCTGGCACTGGCGCTGTCTGTTATGGGCCCCGCCGGCACTGGCGCCATCCCTTATGGCCCTGCCGGCACTGGCGCTGTACCTTACAGCCCCCACCAGCATCGGCACAGTCCCTTATGGCCCCCCCACCAGCATCAGCGCCGTCCCTTATGGCCCTGCCGGCACTGGTGCTGTACCTTACAGCCCCTGCCAGCATCGGCACAGTCCCTTATGGCCCCCCCACCAGCATCAGCGCCGTCCCTTATGGCCCTGCCGGCACTGGTGCTGTACCTTACAGCCCCTGCCAGCATCGGCACAGTCCCTTATGGCCCCCCCACCAGCATCAGCGCCGTCCCTTATGGCCCTGCCGGCACTGGTGCTGTACCTTACAGCCCCTGCCAGCATCGGCACAGTCCCTTATGGTCCCCCCTCAGCATCAGCGCTGTACCTTATGGCCCTGCCGGCACCGGTGCCATCCCTTACAGCCCCTGCTGGCACCAGCACCATGCCTTATGGCCTCCACCGGCATCGGCACAGTCCCTTATGGCCCTGCTGGCACCGGCCCCATCCCTTATGGCCCTGCTGGCACTGGCGCCATCCCTTACGGCCCCTGCTGGCACCAGCACCGTGCCTTATGGCCTCCACCGGCATCGGCACAGTCCCTTATGGGCCCTGCTAGTACCGGCCCCATCCCTTATGGCCCTGCTGGCACTGGCGCCATCCCTTATGGTCCTGCCGGCACTGGCACCATCCCTTACAGCCCCCCCTGGTACTGGCGCCGTCCCTTATGGCCCTGGTGGCACTGGTGCTGTACCTTACAGCCCCCACCAGCATCGGCACAGTCCCTTATGGCCCCCCCAGCATCAGCGCTCTACCTTATGGCCCTGCCGGCACCGGCGCCATCCCTTACGGCCGCTGCTGGCACCAGCACCGTGCCTTATGGCCCCCACCAGCATCGGCACAGTCCCTTATGGGCCCTGCTGGCACCGGCCCCATCCCTTATGGCCCTGCCGGCACTGGCGCCGTCCCTTACAGCCCCCACCAGGTTCTGGCGCCATCCCTTATGGCCTCCCCCCGGCATCGGCGCCGTTCCTTATGGCCTCGCTCCTCTCCCTGTTGCTGCAGGCGTATGAAAACTGGCTGAGAAAGAACGGAGATGAGGAAACCCTCCCAACCCTGGGCCTCACCAACCACCAGCTCTTCTTCGTTGGCTTTGCCCAGGTAGGTCCTTCAGTGGGGTTGGGTGGTGAGGGTTTGAGGGCTGGAGGCGTAGAAGCAGTCAGGGTTGGATGGGACCCCAAGGATCGTAGCATCGTAGGATGGTTTAGCTTGGAAGGGACCTCCAAGATCATCCAGTTCCAACCCCCGCTGTGGCATAGGCAGGGACACCTCCCACTAGAACAGGTCACCCAAGGACTCATCCAACCTGGCCTTGAACACCTCCAGGGAGGTTGTGGAGCACGGAATGTGATCTTTGATCACATTTGGTGCTTCTGTGCTCCACAACCTCCCTGGGCAACCTCTGCCAGTCTCTGCCCACCCTCCCTCTCCAGAATTTCTTCCTCATAGAATCATTGAATGGTTTAGGTTGGAAGAGACCTCAAAGCTCAGCCAGTTCCAAACCCCTTGTGCCATAGGCAGGGACACCTCCCACTAGATCAGGTTGCCCAAGGTCTCATCCAACCTGGCCTTCAACACCTCCAGGGAGGGAGCAGCCACAACCTCCCTGGGCAACCTGTTCAAAGGTTCTCCAGACCAACTTTGCTGCCCTTCTTTCTCTTAGCTCTCTGTTTCCCACCTGAATGCTCAGGCACAAGCAGCAGTGTGCAGCTCCCACATGCCCTGCTGTAGCCTGTATGAGAACTTCTGTGGATTTTCCCCTCCTGGTTCTTCCCCCTGAGTGACTTTTCCTGCAGGTGCTTTGATTTCTGAGTGCATTTGATAACTGCACCTGGAAATGTGCCTTGTCTTTGGTCAGTCCTTCTGGCCTCTGCCAAGGAGGGTTAAGTAGAACAAGTATTGACATCTTGATTTACCTGCTCTGCTGGCCAAGAAGGCCACCAGCATCCTGGCCTGGAGCAGCAATGGTTTAGCCAACAGCAGCAGGCAAGTGGTCGTGCCCTTGTACTGGTGAGGCCACACCTCAAATATTGGGTTCAGTTCTGGACCCTTCATTCCAAGAAGGACATTGAGAGGCTGGAGCAGGTCCAGAGAAGGGCAACAAAGCTGGGAAAGGGTCTGGAGAACAGGGCTGGGGAGGAGCAGTTGAGGGAATTGGGGTTGTTGAGCCTGGGGAAAAGGAGGCTGAGGGGAGAGCTCATTGCTCTCTACAACTCCCTTGAAAGGAGGTTGGAGCCAGGTGTGAGTTGGTCTCTTCTCCCAAGAAACAAGTGATCTGGTGAGAGGAAATGGCCTGGAATTGCCTCAGGGGAGGTTTAGGTTGGCTCCTGTGTCCAGTTCTGAGCCCCTCAATTTAAGAATTAAGGGCAGCAAGGTTGGAGAGGGGCCTGGAGCACAGCTCTAAGAGGAGAGGCTGAGGGAGCTGGGGGTGTGCAGCCTGCAGCAGAGGAAGCTCAGGGCAGAGCTCATTGCTGTCTGCAGCTCCCTGAAGGGAGGTTATGGCCAGCTGGGGTTGGGCTCTGCTGCCAGGCAGCCAGGGCCAGCAGGAGGGGACAGAGGCTGAAGCTGTGGCAGGGCACCAGCATCCTGGCCTGGAGCATCAGTGGTGCAGGCAGCAGGAGCGGGCAAGTCCTCATGCCCTTGTACTGGTTCTTCTCGCAGCCCAAAGGCATTTTCCCTCTTCCTGGCACCCCCCGGCCAGGTGCGGGTGGCGGTGGCCGTTAGAGCGCCCCCCTCTGGCCCTGTGTTGCAGGTGTGGTGCTCGGTCCGCACGCCCGAGAGCTCTCACGAGGGGCTCATCACCGACCCCCACAGCCCCTCGCGCTTCCGCGTCATCGGCACCGTCTCCAACTCCCGGGACTTCGCCCGGCACTTCGGCTGCCCCCTCGGCTCCCCCATGAACCCCCCCAAGAAGTGCGAGGTGTGGTGATTGGGCTGGAGGAGGAGGAGGTGGAGGGAGGTTTGGGGGGGAGGTCCTCCCAGCCGCGGTCTCTTCGTCCTCTGCCTCCAGCTGGATGTCCTGAACCACTTCTCCGTGCGCCACGAGGTTCGATCCACTGTGAAACCTTCCTCGTCCCCCTCCCCTGCTCCCCTTCTCGCTGCTTTGTAAAGGTCCCAGAGCAGTGGCACAGGCTGCCCAGAGAGGTTGTGGAGTCTCCTTCTCCGGAGGCTTTCCAGGCCTGTCTGGATGTGTTGCTCTGTGAGCTGTGCTAGATCGGATGGTCCTGCCCTGGCAGGGGGGGTTGGACTCGATGAGCTCCTTGGGTGCCTTCCAACCCCTAACCTCCTGTGAGCCTCTGATCCTGTGAAACGACTTCAAGCCTGGCAGGGCTCTGCCCACCGTGGATGGGCCCACCAGGTGGAGGCACTGACCTGACACACACCCCCCCCCCGACCCNNNNCCCCCGACCCTGCCCCACCCTGGTAACACTTCGAGCCTGGTGGGGCTCTGCTCACCATGCCTGGGCTCACCACGTGGAGGCACCAACCCGACGCCCCCACCCCACCCTGGTGGCAATGACTTCGAGCCCGAGCGAGGCTCTGTCCACCACGACTGGGCTCACCAGGTGGAGGCACCGACCTGACACCCCCACCCCAGTGACAAATGACTTCGAGCCTGGCAGGGCTCTGCCCACCATGTGGAGGCACCGACCTGACACCCCCACACCAGTGACAAATGACTTGGAGCCTGGTGGGGCTCTGCCCACCATGTGGAGGCACCGACCTGACACCCCCACACCAGTGACAAATGACTTGGAGCCTGGTGGGGCTCTGCCCACCATGTGGAGGCACCGACCTGACACCCCCACCCCGGCAACAAATGACTTTGAGCCTGGCAGGGCTCTGCTCACCATGGCTGGGCTCAGCATGTGGAGGCACTGACCCGACACCCCCACACCTCCCACCCTGCCCCAGTGACAAATGACTTGGAGCCTGGCAGGGCTCTGCCCACGTCGACTGGGCTAACCACCTGGAGGCACTGACCCAACACATCCCTACCTCCCACCCTGCCCCACCCTGCCCTGGCGACAATGACTTGGAGCCTGGCAGGGCTCTGCCCACCTTGGCTGGGCTCACCACTGGAGGCACCGACCTGACACCCCCACCCCGGTGACAAATGACTTGGAGCCTGGCAGGGCTCTGCCCACCTGGGCTGGGCTCACCACTGGAGGCACCGACCTGACACCCCCACCCCGGTGACAAATGACTTGGAGCCTGGCAGGGCTCTGCCCACCTGGGCTGGGCTCACCACTGGAGGCACCGACCTGACACCCCCACCCCGGTGACAAATGACTTGGAGCCTGGCAGGGCTCTGCCCACCTGGGCTGGGCTCACCACTGGAGGCACCGACCTGACACCCCCACCCCGGTGACAAATGACTTGGAGCCTGGCAGGGCTCTGCCCACCTGGGCTGGGCTCACCACTGGAGGCACCGACCTGACACCCCCACCCCGGTGACAAATGACTTGGAGCCTGGCAGGGCTCTGCCCACCTGGGCTGGGCTCACCACTGGAGGCACCGACCTGACACCCCCACCCCGGTGACAAATGACTTGGAGCCTGGCAGGGCTCTGCCCACCTGGGCTGGGCTCACCACTGGAGGCACCGACCTGACACCCCCACCCCGGTGACAAATGACTTGGAGCCTGGCAGGGCTCTGCCCACCTGGGCTGGGCTCACCACTGGAGGCACCGACCTGACACCCCCACCCCGGTGACAAATGACTTGGAGCCTGGCAGGGCTCTGCCCACCTGGGCTGGGCTCACCACTGGAGGCACCGACCTGACACCNTTTTTTGTTTTAACTCAATGCAGCTGTGCAGCAGCCTCTGGTGACAGTCCCTTGGCTGGGGAAGCTGGATGAGGCTGGGGGTGGGAGGGGGTTGCAAACAGCCAACCCCAGATCCCAGGTTTTTTTTTTTGGTGTTCTTTTGTTTGTTTTGTTTCGTTTCCCTGAAGGGACCATCCTGGGAGGATGCTGATTTGGGATAGCAAACTGGGGGGGGACACGCTGCAGGGATGCAGCAGCTCCTGGGACCAGCTTTAATCTTGGAGTGCGAAGGGAAAAGATGTGCCAAAGATGTGACCCAGGTGGTGACAATGGCCGGGGGGAGGAGGATGCAGCTGCTTCTCCCTCCTGTCCCCTCTGCAATGGGCTCAGGTGAGGTTTCCTGGCCCAGCAGCTTCCCCCAGACAAGCACAGGCTGCTCCTGCTGCTGCTTCGCTCTGCCCTGTGCCTGCTCTCTGCACCCAGGAAACTGCAAGCCCCTAAAGCAGGCTCCAGACCCCCATCCCTCCCCTGACCAGTCTGGCACTGGTGTGAGATCTGCCTTGGGATGGGGACGAGGAGCTTCCTTGAGGGGTTGTTTTTTTTTTTCTCTTTTGTCGTTTTGATGTTTTAAGAATCTTTTTTTGTGGAGGTCTCGAGAGGAAACCACTGAGAGCAGCTCAGGTTTCTGCCTGTCGTCTGGTGGGGCAGCTTCTTGCCCCAGAGGGCAAAGCAAAGACCTGGAGGGTTTGGTTTTTGAATTATTTTTTAGAATATTTATATGGAAAAAAAGGAGGGAGTGGGGAGGTGGGAGGGGGGAATGACCTTTTTTTAACTATTTTTTCACGCTACCTGTGGGGCTTGTCTTAATTGAAATAATAATAATTATA